>BSUD01000004.1:153466101-153513480 GCA_033239045.1 Fagopyrum esculentum | reverse complement strand
ATTTAAAAATATTTGAAAAAATATTTTTTGAATATAAAATATCCAATTTGCTACTGGAAACATTTTTAAAGTTTAGTCAAAGAACCAACGTAGAGGTTGGAGAAATTGAAAATTTTGCAGTACTAAAAAAATCCGATTAGCTACTGGAAACATTTTTTTAAAAAAAAAAAAGGTTGGAGAATAAACTTTTATTACGCAATTCAGTTAAAAAAAAAAAAGGTTTGAACACCCAAATTCATTGACCCAATTTTAGTTACTTAAATTCACTTATTCAAATTTGATAATCAACTTTTATTACGCAATTCAGTTAACTAATTACAATTATTCAATTCAGTTATCCGATTTTATTTTCTCCGATTTCAGTTATTTGATTCTAATCACCTAATTCCAATTACCTTATCCAGTTATCCAACTTTAGTTCCCCTTTCTTAGAATTATCTCTTTCCCTTTTCACTCTTTATGACATAAAATTTTGCTATTACCCTAATTATTTTTTTCTCCTAGAATAATAAGACTAATAAAATAACATTTATCCCCGTTTGGTTAGAAGTCCTGAAATGAAAACGGAATGAAAATGAATCTAGGTCATATGTTTACCTTATTCATGAATACTTTTTGGAATCATTCATTGTGGTTGCGTGTAAAATGTAGTTGTTTCTCCCATTTTGCTTCCCTATAGGTTATCAACACTAATCAAATTTTACTACAATTACTTAAAATCACATGGAATGATTGCATAAAATTTCATGAATAATGACGTACATATGGACTAAATTTGTTTTCATTCCGTTTTCGAAGTTTGAACCAAACGGACCCCTAATCTAATAAAGTTATTGATTAGGGTAGATGTCTAGTTTATCTCCCTAAAAAAGGTTTTTGTTACCTAATTTTTTTTTTTTCTAATAATTAAAAATCAGCGGTACGTACTTAATCTACATAATAAAAATTAGAGTATACTTAACCGACACGATTAAAAAAAGGATCATTATAATAAAAAGGAATTATTCGCGCATTAGTTTCCAAACTTTCTAATTAGTGAATTACATTTTTGATATATGTTATAATAAAAATTATTAAGCAAAGTAACAAAATATATATTTAATAGTGTTTATTGAAGTGTCTTATTTATATTTAAACTATAAAATATATTTTTCTTAGACAAACAAATAACTAATTATATTTTACAATTTCCCATACTCTTGACATCAGAATGTTTTTATTTAATATTTAAAACATAATTTTTATGATATGTTTTTATTTTATTAACCAAAAAAAAGTATTATATACGGTTGTAGAAAATCTTTTTCGTAGGCCGTATCTCATTCATTGAAAATTGTTACCATATTTTCCGCAGCATGAATGACTTCAATTATAACTTATAGATGTGAGCTTGCATTTATACAAAAAGAAAGAAAATAAGAAACTTGATTAAATGTAGTTGGAATTATTGACAATAATTGAAATTTTCATAGTTGACTACTCTGAAGTTTAGGGTAGTTAATGGTACGAAAAATTCTCGATATATGCAGAGAATCACGTCGGGATCACGGAAATGAGTCAAGTGTCATTTTTGTATGGAACAGGGTTAGAGGTTCTCGTTCTGTTCCCGACTCCCGTTGAGATTATCAGGAGATTCCTACAAATAAATTTTTTTACTATGATCGTACATTTAGTACAATGAAATATCTTATTTTATTTTATGTTGAATATGTTATTTATATAGATGATATATAATTCATGTGAGTTTATAAGCGGAAAATTTAACAACGAAACTCACGAAAAAATCCCGACAATTACAATAAATGTTAAAAAAAAAAGGTAAAGATGAACATTTTTCGACGAACCAGATTTCAGTCTCAAAATGAGTACGAAAATGTGGTGGGTTTTTTCACACTCACCCTATTTCCGTACGCTGATACCCCTAAGTTGCTTTGAATCTTTCATTGAACTTTGAGTTGTGAATGGATCGTATTTGAGATCGTGTAGTTAGATTTGAAGATTTTCCAGTCTCAAAATGAATACGAAAATGACGCTTATTTCCGTACGCCATGAATGTGATCAAGCTCCTGTGTTCCCATACACCGTGAGATTCAGCTGCATAGGGTAGGTTGACCATATTTGGATCTTTTCCTTTGATTTTTGTGGGACAATATTTGACCATCTTGTATGGTGCCGTCCATAAGTAGCTCGTGGTTAGACTAGACCACCCACAAATGATGGTCTTTAAACAATTTAATATATTATATTTTGTAGCTATAAATGTCTAAAATGTTTCAAAACCTTTTTTTTATTATTATTATTATTATTATTATTATTATTATTATTATTATTATTATTATTATTATTATTTTGGGTGTGAATTGCATAACAGAAAAATTCATACCAATTTCTGACTTTTTTTTTTTCCTTTGGTTTTTTAACCTTTTTTTTTTTTGGTGTGAAATTCATACTAAAATATTCATATAAGAAACAATGAGCAAAGAAATCGAACAAATCTACAATCAAATAGCTGCATCAGAAGCTATACTAGATAGTTTGGGAAGACCAAGTTCATCCACACCGTTATATGATCGTAAAAGCAAGCAATGAAGTTGTGAGCGACTTCCTTGAAATGAAGATTTATTAAGCAAATTTAACGACAACATAATGTCCGAAATCCAAATTGTGGAACCTATTATTGACTTTAAAATATCACAAACTTGTTCATAATACTATTCGTGTGAAAAAAATAAAGTAATTCGAGGTATCAATCAATTTTAATAGCTTGAGAGATCGACAAAATAACAAACGAAGTAATTATCAATAAACAATCAAGCAATCAAAAACAAAATAGTGAAAAAACTAGATAAGGAGCGAAGGCAATGCATCTTAACTTTGATTTGTTTTTAAATTTAATGAAGTATTCTATCACAATCTTGTGTTATTAATAATTTGTTTATATGTTTACCGTATAACTAGTGTATTACCCGCACTATATTTATATTTTTATAAAATAAAAATTTGGAGAATGAACTTATAATCATTATTATGATTTTTAATTCTCTTTTAAGTATTTATCTCTTCTAATTAATTATAATTTTAAATTGATTTGTTGAGATATGGTTGTTGATAAAAAAATTTAAAAACTATTTTTATAAAAATATTTATTTAAATATTTTTAAAAAAAATTTAAAAATCAATTTCCAATTTATATTAACATTAAAAATCACTTTTTAAAATAATTTTTTAGGCTTCGATAAACATGGCGTTAACCCGTGGTAATAGAGGCTTCTGCTTTAATAGATATAAGATATTTGGTACCATATGAAATAAGTATAACACAAATCAAATTAAAATAAGAAAAATAATATATAAAAATATCTTGTAATAAGTATAGAGTTAAAAAATCATGAAAGTAGAGAAAAAGTATATTGAAATTTTTAAGATGATGTGACGGAGAGGATTAAACAACTTTGCTTAAAAATCTACCTATGCATTTGTTTTTAGAGATCGGAAAAATTGTCCCCGTTAACTTGAATCTAGACCCACCCCGTTTACCAAAAGACAAATTTGAAACTTAGACCGAATATTCAACTCGGTTCAACTTGAAACCAAATTAAATGTACATAATTGATGTGTCCCACTTCGATCACTAAACTAAATTTGACACGAAAAAAGAATCAACCCGGAAGGACTAATTCGACTAACCGAAACCCTAAATGACGACTAGAGTAACCCGATTGCCACCTATAGGGTGGGGTGCGCTTGAGTCGTGTTAAAGTTTGACAGAGACGGACCGTAGAGCAAATATCGTGTGTATACGAGTGTACATACACGTTAGATACTTAGATCTAAACCCAACAAATATGCCCCGCGGACTTTCATTCTAAAATCAATAACAATAGAAGTACTCAATCAACGTTATATACTAAACTCGAAATGTCATTACTTTATATATATAAAAACTTATTGTCTTCAACAATTCGCGTTGATTGCCTAAAAATGGTAATATCGAGATGTATATTGCGGGAAAAAGAAAAATCCCGCCTATTTTCTACTAGCAATTCGAAAAAAAAGGGCGTTATATTCTACAATTTTCTGGACTTTAATCATTTGAATTTACACTTTGATAATTTGATAATTGATATTATTAAACTTATAGGTAGGCACGTTTGGCATGGACAATTTATGACATTATCATATTTTCCTAATCAAGTAGTCCGTATCTTATAAGATTTGGTCAACTTTCATGTTTATTACCAAACTTAACCCAAACTATTTTTAATTCATGATAATAATTATACTTAACTTTTTGTACGAAATTCTCTAGATTGTTAAATGTAAGATTACTATTAATGGGTGGTAGGAAGAAACCCCTTTAACTTATGTGTCGAAGATCAGAGATAACACGCATGTGTGTCAAGACGTGTAGAAAAATCTTCATCGTTATATTTGACTTGTCAAAATCACAAAATTATATATAAAATTTTCGAATAGTATTCTCGCATTTATGACTTTTTCTATATTATATATACGTCAAATGATTTTTTTAGTTTTTTTTATGATGTCCGTAAACTTATAATTTTTTTGATGTATACACTTCTACTATTCATAAATTATTTAAGGAAAAAATAATTTTCCATTCATAAAATCATCTATATATTTAAAATAATTAATAATAATAATTTTTTTTTCCCCACAAGGTTAACTTATCAATAATAGAGGTTATGCTTTAAAAATTCAAAGCATCGTACAAAAACTAAAGAAACCTTTAAACATAATCTAAATTTTTTTGAAACAATTTGGTTTACCAGACTTCTTCAAATTTTGTGTTTAGTAAATGTACCCCTTGAGAGAAGAGTGTGTAGAGTTTGAGAATAAATACAAAAGATTGGAATATATTTACTTAATTGAAACATTAAAAAGCCTAGTTTCTAATATTGTTTTTCCAAAAAAGCCTAGTTACCAAAATTGCCCAATTTTTTTAATAAACAGAGATAAAATCTAAAATTTCTCAAATATATATTTGAAATGCTTATATTTTTCAATAAAAATATTTATTTTCTATTTTTAATATAAACAAAATTTAGGATATAACTTTTAAAAATATATTTTTACCATAAATTTAATATAAATATAAATATATATATATATATATATTTATTTATTTTTATAATACAATAGAAAAACGTTTCACTAAATATATTCTCTAATTATGGGTCCCGTTTGGTTTGGTAGTGGAATTGGAAAATAATAGGAATACAAAAATCAAGTTTGGGCCACCCAAAGGTTTAAACTGACCAATCGATACGTTTGTATTATACATCTTTCGATTAAAATCAATTATAGTGTTACAATATATTTTTGGCCAAGTTGTTATTATAATAAAGCATAATATATATTTGGTAAAATTGTTATTATAATAAATCATATGCGTGTTTTATGAGTTATATTTAAAATCCTATCTTAATATTGCATAATCCATTTACTGATTTGCGCCCTAACTAAAATAAACAAAAAGTGAAAAGGTAGAGACATTTTTATTTTTTTATTGAGAAAAGTTAGTGGCGTGAATAACTCTATAATATGAAATTAGATATATCATATACTATTTATACTGATATCATTGATAAAACGAGAAAATGATTAAAAAAAGATATTAAAAATTATAGCTTTTTATCAGGCATATTATATTATCGGTAAAAACAATTATAGATTATAAGGTGATTTGAAAAAAAATTATAAATTTTAAACAATAACTTGTTTTACAATATATTTATGCAGTATTTTTAAAAAAACATGTACATGGACAATGTAAATAATATAGTTAATTATGATAATTTTTTATAAAACCCAATTTTAAATATTGTTGTGGTCACATACGATAAGTTTTGTTATTTTTTAAAGATTGTATTAGAGTGAGATTTTGTTACAAACACCGTTCTTATTGCTAGAAATTACGAATTTGAACTATAAAATATAACATGATTCAACTGTATGTTTTTATTTTTCTTACGGAACAATATAACGACGATATTGACTTACTATTATTTGGTCAAGATCACCAAATAAAATTTAGTGTCATCCTATCCTAAAACCAAATGATATTAGAAAGAATAACGCATCAAACTTTTCTATAAGGCGCGCTAGCATTTTATCGCACCCTCTTTCGAGTGTACCTGTCTTACTTGTTCTATACTTAATGACAAGTTTGAAGATGATGTAGTCCACTTAAATGGAAAATCAATGTCTTAATGACGACATGCATGTCTTATAAATCACGACTTAAATATCTGATATCATGTCAAACTTTGATTTTATATACGCAAAACATATACGTTGTAATGTTGTATCTGAATCCAAGGGATAAGATCAGCCAACTTATATACTAAATATTTATTTATCTTTACAAAGAAAATAATATACTGAACTATTTATTATTTCAGTATCATCAAATTTTCATATGTTTTCAAGCAACCTTTTAAATTATATTTATTTTAACAAACTATCTTTTTATGATCAAATATTGTATAAAATGTAATTTATAATTTTAAATGGGCTAATTTGATTAATATATTTTTTTGAATTTTACTTTTAGTAACTAGGCCATTTAGTTTTTTAATTAGGTAAATATATCCCAATCTTTTGTATATGTCACTTATACCCTCTTTATTCACTAAAACTAAAACTCAAAAAAAAACCTAATAAACTAAATTCTTTTTTCATTTTTTAAATTAGCTTTTTTATATGTCACTTATACCCTCTTTATTTCATCGCCCAGACAATCCTTAAGTTTGTAAACGTTATAAATAAATTATTGAATTTTATTATTTTATTGGCAAATGATTATATTACTGCAATCAAATCTGATACGTACGTGAAATCCATTGTTGGAAATAGACAATGCTATTTTTTAAATTATATTATATGAATGATTTATAAATTTGAAGTATTTTTTAATAATAATATCAAGAAAATGTAAAAACGTACCCTCACGATGAAGATCTCAAAATCAGGTGGTGGATCGATTGAGATACACAAAGAATATTCAACGTAATAAATAAGAACAGAATTTTATATTTGTTTTATGAAGAATTCTCATATTTTAATATTTATTTGGAAATCTTATAGGATATGTCTTATAAACTATCTTCTAACTTCGACGTAGATTGCATTCATTTTATTATAAATAATTATTTTTAAAAATTAATTGAAACTAACAAAATCCTTTTAAAAATAACCTTCTTCACACATATATTAAAATATAAATCTAAATATATTTGAAAAAATTTGGTTAAATAAACCCTTTTATATTTTTAGACTTTTTATTTTTTTTAATAATTAATTTTAACTTACCTATATTCACGTTAGTTATCGTGATATTATCTTAAAATAGTATAAAAATCCTAATTTTGGACGCTTTATTTTGCTCATCCATTATAGACAAACACACCCATATATATATATATATATATATATAGAGAGAGAGAGAGAGAGTGAGAGTATAGATCCTATGAGAACACCCCCTAACGTGAGAACATGAGAACAGATTCGTAATTATTATTAGTTTTGTTACGAATGTGTCATATCGTTCAAATTATTATTCGTAGTTATTGTTGGTTAAGTGGATTATTCGTAGTTATTTTTGGATTCGTAGTTATTATTATTCGTAATTATTATTAATTATGATATCTACTCTAAATCTCAACCCTTAATACTCACCATCTAACGGTGTACGATTGTTCTCATGTTCTCACGTTAGGGGTGTTCTAATATATATATATATATATATATATATATGGGGTTTCCTAGCTTTCTACTTAGGAAGGTCATATGAACATACTATTATTACTTTTATTATTATTAATATTAATCCAATGTTTTTTCACTCATAATAACTACTTAATATAATATAAAACTATTAAAAAACACGCAAAGAAAAGTCAAACTTGATAGGAAGCAAAATCCCCATGCAACAGTAATGAATGATCCAATAAGAAAACAAAATTTGACTTTTTTAATTAGTTTATCCGAACTCACCGGCCAACCGGGTTTCTCTATAAATAAAGCCTCTCTATCCTCTCTCAAACCCATCAACACACAACCGGTTATCCTCTTCTCTCTATTCAAATGGAGCTCTCAAAAACACACCTAAATTTCTTCATACTATGGCTTGCTCTCTGCACTTGCAGCTCCATGCTACTCCAAAGCATTAGCGTTGAAGCTTCTCACATATATTACCCGAATCTTGCATCTGTCAAACCCGTATCCGTCAACCAAGCTCAAAGAACCGGATATCATTTTCAGCCTCCACAGAATTGGATAAATGGTATGTCATTTCTATCTCGATCCACGTTCATTCTCGACTTTTCTTCGAATCACACATCGATTATAAACTAATGAAGAATCTACTCAATCTAGTACGTAAATTCAATGTATTGTTCTATTCGATTATCAAATTTTGAGTGATTCGAAAGAAATTTTTATTTTTTATTGAGAATTTTAATGAATTAAAAGTGGTCATTTTGTTTTTTTCTAATTAAATTTAATTATTGAAATAGATTTTTAATGCTGCTGTAGTTAATAGTCTCATTCAAAAAATTATTTCTATAATTTTATTTTGTGAAATAGCAATTTTTTATCTTGTAAATGATGGACCTAATTGGTGTATTCACTCATCTAATCAACTCAATTTTATTTTAAAAAACAATTAAGTTAATTTCTGGAATTTTGTAAGGAAAATAAAATTAAAAAATAAAGTCAACAGGTCAATTATTCATAAAAATGTGCCGCAGAAATATAAGATCTAGTGACAGCTGATTCTTATAAAATAAAGTGACAGCTGATAACCAGCTTTGACTATATTAGTATCCACGTGGAATATTCAATTTTGAATATTATTATTGTAAGTATATCTCTTTAGAATTATGCATTATTTTTTTAGTCATGGGAAATACGCTTCATTACAGTATCATAAATACAAATCGTACGTAAAATACTGTATCTTCATCACGAAAATATCGCCATAACATTAAATGCAAATAAAAAGTTTTTCTTAATATTTTTTTTTATTATTTGTAGGTTGTTAAAATCGTGTATAAGCATGCCCGTTCTGATTATATTTCTAATCATATATGTTTAAATAAAATAATGTTTACAACTAACATGACAATAATTATCTCATTTAATATTCCTAAGAAAAAGATCTTAGTTTATTTTTATTGATTTTTTTTAATTGGTTGGTTGTCGTGTATGATCTATAGAAGGTCAATGATGCATTAGGAGATTTAAACAAATATTATTAAATCAAATATGGAATATTATCGTACGTGTAGTGTCGATTCTTGGTGGCCCTTTGACAATATAAAAATAGTTTTAGTATTATAAATTATAAAATATAATGATATAAATTTATCATAGGTTATAAATTCAAACTTGAGTTTCTTTTTTCAAGTCGATTTATGACTTTTATGTCAATTTTCAAATATATAACACGGGTTTGGCACATAATAGTCAAGTTGGATGTACAAACTTGGATAGTTATCTTGTAGGCCAACACTTTCCAAGTATTTCATATGAGTTTATATTATGATTTTTAATGTAAATATAATTATCTAACCCAAAAAACCGCGAGTCATAATTACTGAAAATTTATAAAAATATATATTGAAAATACTTTACTATGACGAGATGATTTTCTAAAAAAAAAAGATTGAATAAAATTAGAAATTAACAAAACTTTTTTATCAGTTAATTTAAAAAAATATTGTTTTTACTTCAAAATATTTATTTAAAAAAAATCCAAAATTTGACGACAGTCAAATATATAATTGGAATGTTAACAAGTTTTTTGTGAAAAAATTTTCAAGAATATATATATATATATATATATATATAAATTCAAAAGATTAAAAAAAAATGGGCAATTTTGGTAACTAAGTTTTTTTGAGAAACTAGAGTAGTAATTAGGCTTTTTAATGTTTCAATTAAGTAAATATACCCCAACCTTTTGTATTTATTTTCAACCTCTACACACTCTTCTCTCAGGGGTACATTTGCTAAACACAAAACTAGAAAAAACCTAGTAAACCAAATTGTTTCAAAAAAAAAATTAAGGTTAGATTTTCATTTTCAAAATTCGAATAAACTAGTTAAGAAAATCAACCAACCTCTTGTGTAATGTATAAATGTGCACAGCTAAATCAAAATTTATACGTTATAATCCTGAGAAAATTATAAATACTTTATGATATAAAAAATATTTTTAGTTATTTTATCATCAATTTATAACTATGCATTGTGATAATTATTTTTTGTATCTGTATGTATATCATTTGATTGACTGGATTGTTTTCATTTGCCATGGATTTTGCGGCTTTCTTCGACCCTGCTAATCAAACAATTCAACAACAAAAGATCCCAATGGTAAGTTAGATAAGTACTCTCAAAATCATTCAAATTTGATTAAATAATAATGGTAATTATTGTGATTAATCTTGTTAAACTCAAATGTTGTAACAGGACCTTTGTATTATAAGGGTTTCTATCACCTCTTTTACCAATACAACCCGAAAGGAGCTATATGGGGCAACATAGTATGGGCACATTCGGTTTCAAAAGATCTCATAAACTGGGAAGCACTTGAGCCTGCAATTTGGCCGTCTAAGCCGTTTGATATCAACGGAACATGGTCCGGTTCAGCCACCCTTCTCCCGGGTAACAAGCCGGTTATACTCTATACTGGGTTAGATAAGAATAAGCGACAACAACAAAACATCGCATATCCAGCTAATTTATCGGATCCATATCTTAGAAAGTGGATCAAACCGGATTTTAACCCGGTTGTGGCTCCGAGCAATGACATCAATGCTAGTTACTTCCGTGATCCTACAACTGCATGGCAAAGCCGCGGATATTGACATATTTTGGTGGGCGGTCGGAGGAATATGAGAGGAGTTGCATACTTGTACAAGAGTAAGGACTTTAGGAGTTGGTTTCGCGCTAAGCACCCTTTGCACTCGAAAGATGGGACGGGTAACTGGGAGTGTCCGGATTTTTATCCGGTTGCGTTGCGGGGACAAAGTGGAGTGGAGACTTCCGTGAACGGTCCTCATGTTAAGCATGTTTTGAAAATTAGTCTTGATCTTACGAGATACGACTATTACACCGTTGGGACATATGACCCTGTGAAGGATATATATGTGCCCGACAACACTTCCGTTGACGGATGGGATGGTTTGAGGTATGATTACGGAAACTTTTACGCGTCCAAGGTGTTCTTCGACAACAACAAGAACCGAAGGATTTTGTTAGGATGGGCTAACGAATCGGATACTACTGCCGATGATATCGCCAAAGGATGGGCCGGGATTCATGTAAGTGGATTTTTTTTGTATATCATAGTACATAAGGTTGGTGAATTATTTCTCTTATTGCCAGTTGGTTTTAGAATGAAACTCACTAGACTAATGTGTTAAGCTTGAGTTTAATGTATACATGTGTTTTATGATTCAGGTAATTCCCAGAAAAATCTGGCTTGATCCAAGTGGGAGACAATTAATCCAATGGCCTATTGAAGAGCTAGAAACTCTAAGAACTAGTGAAGTTACATTGCCTAAGCAAGTGCTTGAGACCGGAAATTATGTTGAAGTAAACGATGTTGGGTTTACGGCAGCTCAGGCTGATGTTGAAGTTGTGTTCACCTTACCAAAAAGTTTGGACAAAGCAGAGCCATTTAACCCAAATTGGACTAATGCACAAGACCTTTGTGCAATCAAGGGTTCAACGGTGCGAGGTGGGGTTGGTCCATTCGGTCTTTTGACATTGACATCAAAGGGACTCGAGGAGTATACTCCCGTCTTCTTTAGAGTTTTTAAAGCTCAATACAAGTATGTTGTGCTCATGTGTTCCGATGCAACAAGGTTCGAGTTCTTTTTTCCACTCTTATTTAAGGTTGTGTTTAGCAACATGTATGTCGTGTCTGATTTATCTTCTTTTGTATCATCGAAAACAGTTCTTCTTTGGATAAAGATAATTACAGACCATCATTCGCTGGGTTCGTTGATGTGGATCTTGCGGATAGGAAGCTCTCTCTTCGAAGCTTGGTACATTCTCTACTTATATACAAAATAAATCCTTAAAACAAAGTATTTTCGTATAATTTAGATTTTTCTTCTTCAAAGTTTATATATTTATCTCACACAAATGTACGTTTGCGTATACAGATTGATCACTCGGTTGTTGAAAGCTTCGGAGCTGGAGGAAAAACCGTAATAACATCAAGAGTTTATCCGACAATTGCGAAATTAGACAAAGCTCATCTCTATGCATTCAACAACGGAACCGAATCTATAACAATAGAGAAATTGAGTGCTTGGAACATGAAAAGACCTTTAATGAACAACAACCACTAGGAGAAATTGAGTGTATCCATTTCATTGTGATAATTCTTATTTCATCAAATGTGCTTCTTTTAGGTTTTAATTCTACTTGGAGTTGTTCTTTTTTCCCTCTACTTGAAAGATTGCTTGATTCATTTGAAGTAAAGAAGGATGTATTGTGTCATGAACACCAAATGGTTGAATAAGAGCCTCTATTGTAACGATTTTACTCTCATAAATGAAATGAAATGAAATGATTGTGTATTGTTATCCGATTGTGGAATGATGCACAACTTATCGGAAACTGAATGCGTTGAAAATAACCAACTTAAACACATACCGGTTGTGTTTGAGCTGAAGTTAAACCTTCTACATCGAGATAACGCTGAAAATTTAAGCTTCAAGTAATCCGAAAAGTGGTTTTTAGCGTAATTTTTCACTAAATTTATAGCATTTTCTACTTAAAACCGACTATATATACATAGATTCTATTATTAAGTGTTTCGGATTACAGATCCAATAGACGAACAAATTATCAAATGATTGAGCACATTCTCACATGTTCAAACCACAAGACAAAATAGATTTTGAGATGATCAATTATGTTATAAAACACCAAAATATACAATACTTTATATATATGAGATTCCTAAACTTTGTAAGATTAGGTAAAATAAAAGTGTAAAATTCTAATTGCAAAAGTAAGATCCTACCCAAAATATAATACATTTTTAGCCACAAAAAGATCAAAACAAATTTAATCAAAATAACATTACATAAAAAGGATACAATCATCCTAACTAGAATAAGATTCTATAAAATAATATAATTCTAATTAAAAAGGTAAAAATCCACTACTATCTTCTTACTTAAGATACAAATCAACATAAACAACTCATAATCTAATTAAGAAAATAAAACTCGACTTTGTGTTTTTCTTCTAACACCAATTCTTGACCCTTATTTAACCCTACTTGTTCTCTCACGAATACCATTTCCAACATATATCATTGTGTGTATGATAATGAAGCCTTCAAAAACATCGTTTAATCTCTCAATAACAACATGGTTTGTATTTTGTACATGCAGTTACATACTATTCCCGATCGTTAGAGTTGAATCGTTTCACAATTCATATCAAAAACTCGTACCTGACAAGTCCTCTTTCGTCGTCAACCAAGATCTTAGAACCGGATACCATTTTCAACATATGGAACATTGGATCAATGGTTTGTAATTTCCATCTAAGTCTTTTTTCAATCTTATGAAATCAATGACTTATGTTGTTATCTTAATTTGTGAATATTATAACATTTCATGTACTAAATTGCTTATATTTTGCATGGATTTGGCCATATCCATCCTACGTTATTATTAACCAATGACAACAAAAGATCCCACCGGTAAGTTATATCATACTTTGGAAATCTTTTTAATATATATATATGTTTATACTAAATTGTAATTAACGTGAGATTATTCTTGTTAAATTCAATTGTGATTATAGGACCTATGTATTATAAGGGTTTCTATCACCTCTTTTATCAAAACAATCCCAAAGGAGCTATGGTCGCGAGCAAAGTGTGGTCACATTCGGTATCAAAGGATCTTATAAACTGGGAAGCACTTGAACCCGCAATCTGGCCATCTAAGTCATTCGATATCGAAGGTACATGGTCCGGTTCAACGACAATTCTCCCGGGTAACAAGCCTATTATCCTCTACACTGGTTTAGACAAGGATAAGCGACAACAACAAAACATCGCGTATCCAGCAAACCTATCGGACCCGTATCTTAGAAAGTGGATCAAACCGGATTATAACCCGGTTATGTCCCCAAGTAAAGACATTGATGGTAATTACTTTCGTGATCCTACGACTGCCTGGTGGAGCCGCGGACATTGGCATGTACTGGTCGGTGGTAGGCGGAATACGAGTGGGATGGCGTACTTGTACAAGAGTAAGGACTTTAAGAGTTGGGTCCGCGCTAAACGTCCTTTGCATTCTACGGTCGGGACTGGCAATTGGGAGTGCCCCGATTTCTATCCAGTTGCTTTGCGTGGGAAAAGTGGAGTAGTGACTTCGGTGAATGGTCTCGGTGTTAAACATGTTTTGAAAGCTAGTCTTGATCTCACGAGATACGACTACTACACCGTAGGGACGTATGATGTCGTGAAAGACGTATATGTGCCTGATAACACTTATGTTGATGGTTGGGATGGTTTGAGGTATGATTACGGAAACTTTTATGCGTCCAAGACGTTCTTCGATAACAACAAGAATCGGAGGGTTTTAATGGGTTGGGCTAACGAATCGGATACTACTACTCGTGATGTCGCCAAAGGATGGGGTGGGATTCATGTAAGTAGATACTTGTTTCACCGCTAAATTATAATTTTAAGTAAGATTAAGATGATTAGTGTGTAGGAGATATTAAGTTATCACGTCTAAAGTTGAAAGAATTTCGTAGGTTTATGTGCTGAACGGATTGTAACGTTTGCTTTCAGGTAATTCCTAGGCAAATTTGGCTTGATCCAAATGGAAAACAATTGATCCAATGGCCTATCGAAGAGCTAAAAACTCTAAGGACTAACGAAGTTACATTGTCTAAACAAGTGCTTGGTACCGGAAAATATGTTGAAGTCAAAGGTTTAGGGTTTACTGCAGCTCAGGTTAGTTTATTTGTAATCTTAGAATTATGAAATTAGATATATGACAATGAAATATAAGAAGAAGAATTTGATCACTACCTATATTGTAGGCTGATGTTGAAGTTGTGTTCAAATTACCAACAAGTTTGAACAAAGCTGAGACATTTAACCCAAATTGGACCAATGCACAAAACCTTTGCACCATTAGGGGTTCAAAGGTGCAAGGCGGAGTCGGTCCATTTGGTCTTTTGACATTGGCGTCGAAGGGACTCGAGGAGTATACTCCAATCTTTTTCCGAATTTTCAAAGCTCGGGATAAGTATGTTGTGCTCATGTGCTCTGATGCAACAAGGTTCGAATATCTCTCTCTTTGCCTTTGGCTCGCCCGATTAGATCGGCCAATGCCGCTTTTAAGTCTAGATCGGGTACCTCCTGGTCCAATTGGGGAGACTTGACCTTTCAATATCAATTTCTTCGTACATATTGTCTAAATATTTCAAACTTGAATCTCCTTGATAACGCTTTACTACTAAACCAACTGAATATTGATATTCTCCACTTCTCATTTAAACAAAGGTACAAATTGACGAAATTAATGCAAGTTGTCTTTGATCTAATTCTTCTTTCTTTTTTTGTAATCTGGGTGAATAGTTCTTCTTTAAACAAAGATAATTATAGACCATCATTTGGTGGGTTTGTGGACGTGGATCTGACTACGAGGAAACTTTCTCTTAGAAGCCTGGTACATTCTTCACTTATTAAATCAATAAAACAAATTTCACACCAAACATAATATTTTCTCCAAAATGTATGCATTATCGTCTCATAAATATATATTTGCGTATGTAGATCGATCACTCGGTTGTGGAGAGCTTTGGAGCCGAAGGGAAAACAATAATAACTTCTAGGGTTTATCCCGTAATTGCGAGATTAGACAAGGCTCGTCTCTATGCATTCAACAACGGGACTAAATCTGTTGCAATAGAGAAGTTGAGTGCTTGGAACATGAACAAACCTTTAATGAACAACAACCACTAGGAGATAATTATTTAGGATTGGCTTTTACTTGAAGTATCTTGCTTCTTATAGCTTGATTCATTCAAATTAGAGGAGGATGTGAACTGTGTCATGAACATTAATCGTATAATAAGATTGTCTATTGTAACGATGTTACTCTCATAAATGTAATAATTGTGTATCATAACAAAAGTACTTCATGATACCTTTGACTACTCGATTGATGAAACAAATTTTTAATCCCTAAAAGTTTTAAACTTTAGTAATGCTACATATAAAATGATTTTATTGCTTTAACACATCCAATAAACGTAATACACATTGTCAACCAAATGAGTTTCATCTAATAAAATTAGGGCCCATTAGCTTTAAACTCCGAAAACGGAATAAAAATGAATATAATCCGTATATATAACCTTATTCATGAAATTTTTTGGAAGCACAACTTTTAGTTTTAAGTAACTGTGATATAATTTGGTTACTTTTAATTTTCAAAAAATAAAATAAAAAAAACCATAATCATTTTTATGTTGTTCCATTTTCAGAATTACAACTAAATAAGATTAGACTTAAGGCCCGTTTGGTTTTAACTCCGGAATCGAAAACAGAATAGAAACGAATCTAGTCCTTACGTATACCCTTGATCATGATAGTTTTTTGAATCATTCACGTGGTTTGAAGTAATTGATGTAGAATTTGATTATTTTTGATACCTTATAGGGAAACAAAATATAGGGAAACATGTACATTTTGCATGAAACCACAAACTCACAAAGAACGATTCCATAAAATTTCATAAATAAGGGTATATACATGTCGACAAAATTCGTTTTCATTTCTTTTTCGTTTATGATGTTTAACCAAACGGGCCCTTAATGGTTTTCGAATAGACGATGGTAGGGTCTTGTTCCCCTAGAATTACTCTATGTGAAGTTCACAAAATCCTATAGAAATATTCAAACACAATTAAAGGTAATTGAAAATTAAAAAAATTTGGAGAGATAATGAACTTAATCTGACTATTGGATTGAATGACTGAGATTCATTCAATTCTAGGTAGAGTTTTTTTCAAAAACTTCACCGTAACTAAACCCGACGAGGTAGCATCGAACCTAACGGTAGTCAAATAGTTGATTACGTACCAACACTCCAGTCTTGAAATGTCTTCTTCTCTATGCATTTCCCTTGTTTTTGCGTGTACGACAACAGAGACGACTTTGTACTCTGTCCCGACAATATCCTATCTTATCGTTCCAAAATAAATATAAAAATCATGTTATTATGTAAGTTTAGAATGAGTATTAAAATCTGTTTTTCTCAATCAAATTGCTCTTCTAAAACAATTATAATATTTACCTCAATGTATTACTGTTTAGGAGTCAGGATTTGTCTAGTTTGACTTTTAGTTTTTGATATTTTATAAAATTAATTACAAGTTTTAAAATTAAGATAACATACGTTCCGAATAATAATACCGTTTAATGGACCACCGATGAAAACCTCATATTTGAACTATTCCGTTGAGCTTTTATATTTCGATCACTTGTTGTCTACTTCTTCTTATGAACAGATTCACACCTTTTTTTCAAAAGAAGCTCACAACATCAAAGTGTACCCCAAACCATCCGACCAAACAAAGTGAAAAAAGATCTCTTTTAATGATCAATTTTTTTAAATATAAATAGTAGTGAGTTTAGTCAATTTAGGGGGTTGACGGGTTACACCATAGATTGTAATGGGTTACGGAGACTTTGTTGTGAAGACATGTCTGGTGGGTTATATCGGAGATCTTATATGCTTTTGATAGGTTATGCCGTAGAAATAGATCATTTCGATCATAAAGACTTATTAAATTTTCCTTAAAAAATTTCTTTTTACATGATCAGAACTTCAAGGAAAGACAAAATAGAACCATTTTATTTTTTTAATAACACGAGTTTATTCAACGGATTGTTCACATACCTATTATTCTTGGCTTGATCATGTATATATTGATAAATTGTGGGATACTAAAAAATTTACCGATTATATATCAAACCGTTATTATAATATAATTTATGTATGCTTTTTTTTATTTATATATATATATTTAAAAAGATATAAAAATAATATTTAAAAAAAATATATTTATATTTAACTATTTTATAAATTATATTTATGATACATTGAAAAAACCGAAAAATTGATTGAGGGGCAAAACTGAAAAAAGATAAAACCTGAGGATATTATCCAAAATTTGAAATTGTTGGTAGACATTATTCGAAAAGTCTGCACTGGGACCCACAAACACAATCCCAAGTGGGCCCGCCATCTCACCGACGTCATCGTCACGCAATTTATAATTGTTTCCGTTTGTTTTCATCTTCTTCATCGCTTCTGCACACATTCTGCGTTCCTTTCCTACTTCAGTTGATCCTTCCGTAACACTCTATTGAAGGTCAACTCGCCTGTTTATTTCGCCAAGCGAGTCCTATCATAATTCTCGCTTGGTTTCCTATCAAATTTTCGTTTGATTCCTCTATCTTCAAAGTTTAAATCTGTATTTGTTCTTCAAACCGGTTCTAAATTTCAATTTGCGAGGAGGAGCAAGGGAAGAAACTAAGATCGATGGATGATATCGTCAACGAGAGAGAGGTGGATAAAGTGGGAGGAGGAACATCGACTGAAGAACAGCGGATTCAAAAGACTTATTTCGATGTTTTAGGGCTTTGTTGCTCCTCTGAAGTGGTTCTGATTGAAAGAATTGTCAATTCTATTGAAGGAGTGAAAGAGGTATCTGTGATTGTGGCGTCTAAGACTGTCATTGTAAAGCATGATCCTGCTCTCGTCTCTCCCTTTGACATCGGTAAGCGTTAATTAGTTACATGGATGCTATAATTGCATGTTTGTTGTTTGATGAAAATTCAAAAACCAAATTAGGAAAATTAGTGGAATGGTTAGTTTGTATTTCTGAGTTGCTTATCAATGCTGTCTTGTTTAGGAAGCTTCTTTGTTATGTCAAGTACAGGAAAGGAATAATTGTTTGCTTCCTCGTAATTTCACACCAAAAAGAAAATAAGTAAGAATAGATTTTGGTATAGCTGTTGAAATTATGTCTCTTTTTCGTTGAGGATTGATCTTCTACTCATATTTTAAGAAATGAATCTGCCATGCCATGGTTGATTGAGTTAATCAGGGAAAACCATAGTTGATGTTTGATCTTCCACTCATATTTTAAGAAATAGTATGATATCAGCTTTTGTTATCACCTATGAGACCTATCTTCTTGTTTTTTAGCTAGTGTTTTCTCAACAAGAAAAGTGGAAGAAAACATACCCACAAAAAAAAAAGAAAAGTGGAAGAAAATCAAAGCAAATAGAGATACACAGTAACCTATTTAGGAATTTGTCATATAGGAATACTTGTCTTGTATTTTGGATTCACCCTCTTGTAATCTATGGCATGTTTATCAATTTACTGGGTATCAAAGTTGGGTGAGTTGGATATGTCATCCCTTGTATAATAAGAGTATTTATCTTCTACGCATATTTAAAGAAATAGTGTGATATCAACTTTTATAATCACCTATCTTCTTGTTTTTAGCTATTATCTTCTCAACAAGAAAAGTGGAAGAAAACCAAAGTTAATAGCGGTGGAAACACAGGAATCTATTAATGGAATGTCATGTAGGAATAATTGTCTTGTGTTTTGGATTCACCCTCTTGTAATCTATGGCATGTTTACCAATTTACTGGGTATCAAAGTTGGGTTATATGGCTATGTCATCCCTTGAATAATAAGTGTGTAATATTTGAACTTTTTGAGTTTTGGTAAGTATATGCTCAAGCTGTAGTTGATTCTTTTTCTTAACTTCAAATTCTGGTGTCATGTCATATATTGAATTTGACAGCCAAGGCGCTGAATCAAGCAAGGTTAGAAGCAAATGTGAGAGTTAATGGTAAAACAAGTCATCGCAAAAAATGGCCAAGCTTGAATATAATCATGTGTGGCATTTTGCTTGGACTCTCCTTCTTGAAGTATCTATATAGCCCCATGGAGTGGTTGGCACTGGGAGCTGTCGCTTGTGGAATTTGGCCGATTCTTGTCAGAGCGTTTGCAGCAGTAAAAAACATAACTCTGGATGTCAACATACTCGTCATCATTGCTGGTAAGTTTGTTTTGTTTCTATCTTGTTGGAACGCTGACTTTTGTGCCAGCCTTGATATGCATCATTAGCATGTTAGGAAAATGGAAAAGGTCTTCTGTTAATATAGTTAAACTTGTTCATTCTTCAATGATTATGACAATGGTGTTTGTGCTAGATTTGACTGGTTTGTTTATTACTTCTAACATTTTTATCTATATTTTAAGACCCTAAAATAGCATTCACCTTTTCATCTCTGAATTTTTCTCTTGCTTTTAATATGTGATTGTATTCTTGGAGGTGTTGCTATCAAGGGTATTTTCCCATGGAGGCTTAGGAAAATTCATATTTTGGAATGCATTTGACTAGTTAAAATTTTGATAGTAATTCTAGTTTTCATTTGTATGATATGTATATAGTAAACCATTTTTTATTGATGCTGAGAGAACCTGTTTCATTATTTTGCAGTGGCAGGCACACTTGCTCTAAAAGATTTCTGGGAAGCAGCGACCATTGTCTTCCTCTTTATCATTGCTGAATGGCTACAGTCACGCGCCAGCCACAAGGTTCTCTCTTTAAATTACTTGATAAAGTTTTGTCCATTCGTTTCTGATTTATCTGTCAAATAATAAGGTCTCTCAGAGCTTATTGTTGAAACCTTGGAAAGTAGCAACCAAATAATGTAGTTGAATACTGTAATATGAGTTACAAATTTACTCTACAAAAAGATCATCATTATTTCATCACTTAGGGCTAAATGAGTCTTATTTGTTTAAATATGGCAGGCCAATGCAGTTATGTCATCCTTGATGAGCATAGCGCCACAGAAAGCTACCATTGCGGAAACTGGTGAATTGGTTAATGTGGAAGATGTGAAACCAGGCACTATCCTTGCCGTGAAAACAGGTGAAGTCATCCCCATTGATGGTTTGGTGGTGGAAGGAAGTTGTGAAGTGGATGAGAAGGCATTGACAGGAGAGGCTTTTCCTGTTGCTAAACAAAGGGATTCCACAGTTTGGGCGGGAACTATTAACGTAAACGGTAATATTCTCTCCCCAACACAGAAGTCCACATGCATCTGATCAATGATCATTTCTGATAAGCATTTCTACTAATTCAGGCTACATAAGTGTGATGACAACGGCTCTTTCAGAGGATTGTGCAGTGGCTAAGATGGCAAAGCTTGTTGAAGAAGCTCAGAACAAGAAGCCTCGGTTTCAAAGGTTGATAGATAAATGTGCTAAGTACTATACGCCAGGTCAGTTGCTAGCCTAGAAGATGTACAGAACATATTGTTTCCCGTCATTACGTTTATCTAGATGATTAGATTGATCATAAGCCTCAACCTCTGTTATTGGTTTGCAGTGGTTGTGTTATTATCAATTGGGTTGGTGGCTGTTCCTGCTGCAATGAGAGTTCACAACCTAAAGGAATGGGTTAACCTTGCATTGGTTGTGCTTGTCAGTGCATGCCCGTGCGGTCTCATTCTTTCCACACCTGTTGCAACATTCTGTGCACTCTCCAAGGCTGCGAGCAGTGGGTTACTGATAAAGGGAGGAGACTATCTTGAAACTCTTTCCAAGATCAAGACCGTGGCTTTTGATAAGACTGGTACCATCACCAGAGGCGAGTTCATGATGTCAGCCTTCAGATGTCTTGCCAAAGATATTAGTATGGACACATTGCTTCACTGGTACAATCTTTTCCTTTTGACAACTTCTTGATGTATAAAGATTAAAGAACTCTAGTTTTGTTCATGATACGAAACAAAATTTATAACGAATAGTGTGGTTGTAGCAATTAATCTATAAGATAATGACAAAACCAGAGTTTTACATCATACATATGCTTCACATATTATTCTGTTGTGCTTATTGTATCCACGTGAACTTTCTGGATGATTGAAGGGTTTCAAGCATTGAAAGCAAATCAAGTCACCCGATTGCAGATGCAATCGTTCACTATGGTAAATCACAGTCGGTTGAACCAAATCCAGAAATTGTTGAAGATTTCCGAAATTTTCCCGGGGAAGGGATTGCTGGGAGGATTGATGGAAAAGAGCTCTATGTCGGAAACCGAAAATTGGGCCAGAGAGCTGGGTGTTTAGCTGGTGAGTACTTTTAACAAGAAGTAAATCTCTCTTAACTTGCATTCTAGGATCCTAAGTTTATTTCCCCCATGATAACAATCTTTTCCCATGGTGAAATTCTAGCCCCTGAAATAGAATCCAGTTCTGAGGATGGGAGAACTCTCGGCTTTGTATATTCTGGTGGAGTTGTGATTGGAACATTCAGCCTCTCTGATGCATGTCGATCTGGGGCTTTAGATGCCATCAGAGACCTTAAAGCAATGGGCATAAGAACTGCCATGCTTACTGGGGATAGCCACGCTGCTGCTGCCCATACACATGATCAGGTATCTTACACTTCCATAACACTTTCAATCGCCGTTGGTGTTTAAATTTGCTATAATTACCCATTGGTATTGAATCTATTGATATTTCTCACGGCTTAGGATCAAAGTTTAATGTTTTCAATTCTCTGTTTTTTCTTGCTTATGTTTTTTTTAAATTTTTTATACTGCAATAAAATTTGATGTGCATTAGTGCTAGTGCAAGAAAACGGAGATCATCATGCTTTTTTTCTTAATTACCACTAAGGGCATGTTTGGTTTTAATTCCAGAAACGAAAATGGAGTGGAAACGAATCTAGTCCATACGTATATCCTTGTTCATGAAATTTTTTGGAATCATTCCTTGTGGTTGGAGGTAATTGTAGTAGAATTTGATTAGTTTTGATACCCTATAGCGAACAAAATGGAGGGAAGCAAGTGCATTTTGCATGAAACCATAAGAAATGATTCCAAAAAAGTTCTTGAACAAAGTGCATATGAACTAGATTCGTTTCCATTCCATTTCCGTTTTCGAAGTTACAACCAAATGGAGGCTAAATGTAATCATGTAATCTTGTCGCGTCCTTTCTCACCAACAATGCTTACTGAAAGGAATACTTTGTCTGATCTTGATCAGCTTGAACATGCCTTGGATGATGTCCATGCGGAGCTCTTACCAGAAGACAAGGCTCGAATTCTCGAAGAATACAAGAAATCAGGTCCAACAGCCATGGTTGGGGATGGTGTGAATGATGCCCCAGCTCTCGCTACGGCCGATGTAGGGATATCAATGGGGGTATCCGGATCAGCTCTTGCAACCGAAACAGGCCATGTTATCCTCATGTCCAATGACATTAAACGGATTCCCAAAGTTATCAGGCTTGCCAAACGGACCCACCAGAAGGTGATCCAAAACATTGTATTCTCCATTGTCACCAAGGTCATCATTCTTGCTGTAGCCTTTGCCGGCCACCCCATCGTTTGGCTGGCCGTTCTCACCGACGTCCTGACCTGTTTACTAGTCATCTTCAACAGCATGCTTCTCCTCCGTGGCTCCCATGAACATGGAACCGGAACCTCGAACCACCACCAGCACAACCATGTCCATGATAAGAAGGGTACTTGCAACGGATCTTCGGCTTCTAGCCTTGTTCATGATCATGAAGGGAGTTGTCAAACCTCTGGAGTTCACAAACACTCGTGTTCGTCGAAAAACGCGGCCACGAGGAGGTTCAAGGCAGCGAAATCTACATCAGAGGATCATACTTCTTTTTGTAGTAGCAGGAAGTGCAGTGTAGACCCACTTGTTCATCATCACCAGCATGGTGGTGATTCCAAGAAGACAAAGGTTCCGGAATGTTCTTCCGGTGGTTGTGAAGGAATAGGCGAAGCTATAGTACGTGATGACCAATCACATGAGGAATCAGGGAACTGTTGCGAGTCTATATCATCCCAAAACGCATGCCAGAAAGAAGACTGCAAGGATCTCGAAGGACAAGTTCCCGGATGCTTGATCGATGAGTTTGTTAATGAAATCCCAGTTGCTGAATGTTGTGGGACTCATGTGGATAATGAGCAGATCAGCCATGAATCTAAAAGATGCAATACAGAAGAATCCGAATGCTCCCACGGCGAACCGAATCTGATTAGCGAATGTCACTCGAGAGTCGAGTGTGTCGAGATATCAAACAAGAATGTCGGAAGCTGTTGCAAGAGCTTCATGAAGGAAAAATGTCGAATGCACGGACACATACAGACGCACACTCACGTCCATTTTGCTGGTGGTTTTGGCGGAGGACTGAGGGAGATCGTAAGCGAGTAAAGCATTATCGAATCAAGTCGAGCATCGGAATGTACAGGTAAAACAACTTGTTTATAATGTTATATTCGGTTCTTCATCAAAGCATTGTTAATATGTTTTCTTAAGGATACAGTAACTTGATTGATAATCAAGTTAGTTTCTATTGCCATCTTGCCAATGTTTGTGTAGCTAAATGTTAAATGACTCAAAACACATCATGACTGCAGTCTGCATCTGTCTATCTACCTATCTATCGATTAGAGTATGAAGGTTTTACCTGCGTAATGTTCAACATTGTAACCTAGCAGGAGAAGTAAAGAGCAGAATATAGCCAAGGGCAACTTGCCGATAATACAATGCGTACATGCAGTATGTATGCGAATACCGGCAAGTCATCCTTGTCTGAACTCTACTCTCAACTTTCTCATGCAAGACTCGTCGAATTAACAACAGCACTCGTTCTCGAATCTTGATACGTAAGCGCACTCGTATTTTGTATGATTACCTGCTAGACTAAAGACAGTCCAGTAATGTCAAGCCCAAGAATGATAGCCCATTATAGAATAGTTAGGCTAAAGCTGCTAAAGCTCTTCTCATTTATTGATTCATGAAGCACGACTTGCTCGTCAACAATCGGCCCTGCTCCCAACACCACCATCTGTCCACAACACTGAGACAGCAGGTCGAGGATCACAATCTCGCTCCAACAATGGTGGTCGCAATCAACGAAACAGAGGAAGGGGCCGTGGCCGCAGTTCATCCCCAACTCCAAACCAAATGTTTACTGGAGCACCAGACAATCGTCCCACCTGTCAAGTTTGTCTGAAACCTGGTCACACAGCCTTGGTCTGTTGGCACCGGTTCGACCATTCTTATGCAGCCCCTCAACCATCTCCGTATCAGGCCAACAATACCTCTACCACTTGGTATCCGGATACCGCTGCAACTCATCACTATACGCCTGATTTGGCTAATTTAAGGCTCGATAGCCTACCTTATCAGGGCACTGACATGGTCTCTCTGGGAGATGGCTCGACAATTCCGATTCAGCATCAGGGCACTTCATCCATTCACACTCCATCTCGTAGTTTTCTTCTCTCCCATCTCCTTCACACTCCCTTACTCAATAAGAACTTGCTATCGGTAAATCGATTTTGCCTTGACAACCAGGTCTATTTTGAATTTCATTCATCTTACTTTGTTGTGAAGGATTCCAGGACCAATCGACCTCTTCTGCAAGGACCGGTTGAGAATGGATTGTACGTGCTCCCACCTGCCACTGGTTCATCGCTGTCTCCCCAACTTCATCATACCCTCACCCAACAAGCCAATCTCTGGCACAACCGCTTAGGGCACGTTTCAAGACCTGTGATACACTCTATCCTCACCCATTTACCAAGCCCAATTCGAAGCCCATCTCAACATCCGGATGGTTGCACCTCTTGCTCTTGGGCCAAGGCCCATGCTCTACCTCATCCACCAAGCCCTTCAACAAGTGATAGAGTGCTTTCACTTTTGTTTTTAGATGTTTGGGGACCTAGTCATTCTATGTCTTTTAAGGGACACAAATACTATGTTTCAATTGTTGATGATTATTCCAAATTCATTTGGCTTTTTCCCTTACCAAACAAATCCTTGGTGACATCGGTCATCACCACCTTTTTTAAACTCGTAACCAATCTTCTCTCCACTACAATCATCTCGGTCCAAACCGATGGTGGTTCCGAATTCAAGCCATTAACCCCATTGTTTCAAAAATTGGGTATCACCCACCGGCTTACTTGTCCATACTCTCATCAACAAAACGGGTCGGTTGAAACTCGTCACCGACGTATTGTTGACATGGGATTAACCCTCCTCAAACACTCTTCACTACCACTTCGGTTTTGGGACTTTGCTTTTGAAACCGCCACATATATAATAAATCGCCTCCCTACCCCAATTCTTCACAACAAATCACCCTTTGAACTAGTCTTCAAAACTCCACCAAATTATAAATTTCTAAAAGTCTTCGGTTGTTTAGCCTTTCCCAACCTTAGACCATATAATCGCCACAAATTAAATTTTCGATCCATACCAACAATTTTCCTTGGCTATTCTCAAAACCATCTTGGTTACATTTGTTTAGATTGGATCCAAGAGAAAATTTATATCTCCCGTGATGTCATCTTTCACGAAGAAACCTTTCCCCTCAGCTCTCCTTCACAAAAAACAGCCCAATACCCTTGTGCTTCTATACCTTATATCCCTCCAGCACATACAGCCCAATCCACTAACTCTACTTCGGCCCAATCCGAAACCTCTGACCCATCAATTTTCTCTTCAACTCCGCCTTCATCAAGCCCATCACCCTCTTCTACCACTCCCCTGGGTTCTCCTTCACCAGATCCACAACCAGCACCGGCCCAACACGTCAACCCACCACATCCAATGAGAACCAGGGCTTCCAACCAAATTCACAAACCCTTAATCCGAAATGACGGCACTATTCCATGGCCCCCCTCATCTTCAAACACAATCAACATACCCGATGAACCACAAAATTTCACAGTCGCTTCAAAATTTCCAGAATGGCGCCTTGCCATGGAGAATGAAATTCAAGCTCTACTCTCCACACAAACATGGAGCCTTGTCCCTGCCAAACCTTCCCAGAACACTCTTGGTGTGAAATGGGTCTTCAAAACCAAAAGGCTCTCAAACGGCTCGATTGAAAGACGAAAGGCACGTTTGGTCGCAAAGGGTTACCACCAGCTATATGGCCTAGACTATCATGATACCTTCAGTCCCGTAGCCAAACCTTCCACCATCCGCCTATTGCTTTCTCTGGCAGCAATGAACCATTGGACAGTTAGGCAGCTTGACATACAAAACGCGTTCTTGCACGGGGACTTGCTTGAGGAGGTCTACATCTCTCAACCACCAGGTTTCATTCATCCCACTTTCCCCAATTATGTCTGTAAACTACACAAGTCCCTTTATGGACTCAAGCAATCTCCACGTGCTTGGTTTTCCCGCCTTGGTGATGCCCTCACATCCATGGGATTTAGTCCATCTACCTCCGACACTTCTATGTTTATATTCAAATCTAAGTCTGATTTTGTCTGCATTCTGGTCTATGTTGATGATCTTTTGGTCATTGCTTCATCTCCCACTCTTGCTACACAATTCACCACCTCTCTATCCCAATCATTCCCTGTCAAAGATCTTGGTCCAGTAAGCTATTTTCTGGGAATCGAAATACACCGAAATGCCACTGGTTTCTTTCTGTCACAGACAAAATACATCCATGATGTTGTCACCAAAGCTAAAATGCAAAATTCAAAGCCAGTTTCAACTCCCTTGGCAACCACTTTCCAAGAAACTTTTCCTCTGTCACCAACATTTGATGATCCAACTCTCTATCGAAGCATCTTAGGAAGTCTTCAATATCTTGCCTTTACCAGGCCTGATATCTCCTTTGCTGTCAATAAATTGGCACAATATATGCACCATCCCAAACAAGCCCATTGGCAAGCAGTCAAACGTGTTCTCAGATACCTCAACTGCACCTCGACATTACAGTTTCACATTTCATCCACACCAGGGAATCTACTCTCGGCCTTTTCCGATGCAAATTGGGGAAGTGACATTTCTGATCGTAGATCGACGAGTGCCTATTGTGTTTATCTTGGCAGGAATCTCATTTTTTGGACATCAAAGAAACAACACACAGTTGCTAGATCCTCAACTGAAGCAGAATACAGGGCCCTGGCTCATGCTACATCTGAGATTTTGTGGCTTCAATCCCTTTTAATGGAACTCGGTGTCCAACTTCCTCAAGCACCCACATTATGGTGTGACAATTTGGGCGCCACATACTTGGCAGTCAATCCTGTGATGCACAATCGGATAAAACACTTGGAGCTAGACTATCACTTTGTTCGCCAACGAGTACAGACTAAAGCCTTGACTGTTAGCTTCGTCTCTTCCAAAGATCAAGTGGCGGATCTTCTTACCAAGGCAGTGTCCTCCAATCGATTAGCCAATTTCCGCTCCCACCTTCGACTCACGAACCTGGGACCGACGGGGGATGCTAGACTAAAGACAGTCCAGTAATGTCAAGCCCAAGAATGATAGCCCATTATAGAATAGTTAGGCTAAAGCTGCTAAAGCTCTTCTATATATATGTACTCAGCAATGTTCAATTGAATAAGACAAATGAATTCAGTCTTCCATTATTACCGAGACGAAACTAGTTACTATAGTTAGATGTTAGACTATATGAACCATGATTTGGAAAAACGGCTGAATGTATGAGAGACTAGAGGCTCGTACGAGGTGAAATGAGTTGATGAACAACATTATGCGTATTATAAAGTGAAACTTTGGCGGAAAATGCGGGGAGGTGTTGCTAGATGATTGGCTGATTTGGGCTTTTTGCTGATGCACAGTGGGCCATAATCAAGATGGTGTATATTTAAGTGATTATTTTACTATTTTATTTTACAATATTTCAAGTTTATTGCTACGAACCGATGGATATTTGTATCGCCTGATTCGATAAAAACGAGTAACAGCTTGAAAAAGTCGGATGATGGGTGGATGATCGTCTTACAACCATTCGTCCAACCTGATACACTTATTATGAGTCCATTTGGCATGTATGGATAGAAGATTATTTTGAGGGATTATTATTTTTAACAATTTTTCAATAATATGATAATCAATGTGTACGGAGATATTTTTTTAGGGCAAAATAATCTCCAAAAATATTATGGGCATATTAACCCCTCCAATAACCTAATATACAAACCCCGTCGAACGCACCCTATATCTTAAGCTTTTGTATATTTAGTTTTAAAACTACTATAATAATTTTATTATTTTTTATATTATGATAAATATGTTATAAATAGTTTTATATCCTAATTATTTATATTATTGATATTGAAAATTATTAATGTTTGAAATATGTGTAAAATATACTTTAAAAATAATTTTAATTAATAATATTCAATTTACAATCATCCATCGTTACTCGATTCCTTGTCATCCTAATCATTATATATCTTTTAACGTACAACCCATTTATTATTCTACTTTTTTATTGGAGTATCTTGACCATTATTAAAGTTAGGGAATGGACCCTAAAAATTTTAGAATCTATAACATATCTTAATATTTTTAGATATTTTGCGGATAGTATTGCGAACCTAAAAGTGAAAAATTTTAAGTATGAAATATAACTCGTTTGGTTAAAAACTTGTTTATTAAATATAATAAAAGTGGTGTATAGATAAAGGTTTTTAAATAAATACAAATAATAGATTAAAAAACTCACTATATCATAACTTTATTGATAAAACACTATCGCTTTTTCAAACCAAAAACGACTTGATCTAGAGCGAACCAGTCTTTCAAAACCAAATGAACACAAAGGAGTTTGGTGACGCAGTTCGAGTTAAGCTCTACTCTGCGGGATCTCAGGAGGGGAGAGCCAACCCAATCCACTAGGTAGAGTTACAGTGTAGAACGGTTACAGGATGAACACACAGAAACACAAAAAACCATACGAGATCAAGAACAGGATAACAAGAACAAAGATAGGCGAGAGGTCTGTAAACCACCACAGGTAACGATCTGTGCTATGAGGCAAAGCAAGATCTAGACAACAGAGAACGTCTCAAGATAATCACTCGGACGAAGCACTCGGCTCGGATCTCTCTCTCACTCGTGTTTCTCTCTATTCTCACCTTCAGATCTAGGGTTTCTCTCAGTAGAAGTGTTTCGGCCACCTTAGGGTTAAGAGACAGAGAAGGAAGCTTAAGTACTCAGTGCCACGAGGTAATACTTCAGCAACGCATCGTTTAACCATGCAACGCTGCAAGCCGCTTCATAACCTGGTGAGATGGACTAGGGCACTTACCATTGGACCTCGATCAACCAGGCCCAACTGGCCCTGCATTCAGCCCATCCTCAATAGAACACAAGCACTCTGTCCAACTCATCATCAAACCCAACCGGCCTCACACTTAAACTCAGACCCACTAACCTGAAGCTAACAGGAACCGGGTTTAACTAATTCTTAACATTTATGATATTAGCTATATTATTTAATATTTTGATTCACTTTAACCCTTTATAAAACCATCACTAACAACTTTACTAGTGATTAGTTGATCACTATAGTAAAATATGTAAAGTAAAACCCACAATGACAAATATTATGAACAAAATCCTAACAAATAATCATAATGAAACAAAGTAATAATTAAGTAGATGATTTGGTGCTACTTTTTGGTTTGGCCCCCCAAATCCAATTTGGATTCTTTGTCAAATATGCAGTACGAGATTTGGTTATAGGCATTGGCCATTGGACATTGAGGCATTCGACTTCTCTTTTGCATGAACAATTTTGACTCTTTTGTATTTGCAAAATGAGACACAGAATCTTAAGTCTTTTAGGTAAGTTTGGAGGGAGAGGTCGTTAATTAGGATATTGGTTGTTTGTCGAAACATGATTGGTTAGAATTATTTAAGGCTATAGGGTCAACAATGACATTGTTGAACCATTAACTTATTGATTAGACAATACATTTGAAGTTTTTGTGATAGATATGTGCCCTAATTTTACCTGCATATTCGATGGGTATTCGAATTATTCGAACTGTAAAGTGGGTGAAAACTCGAAAAAAACAGATGAGAGACACCTTGACCTGACATACCCGAAATATCATAAATTTTATATATTTAGTGTTTAGATTTACACAAATATATATATATATATATATATATATATATATATATATATATATATATATATATATATATATATATATATAGATCCTATGAGAACACACCCTAACGTGAGAACAGATTCGTAATTATTATTAGTTTTGTTACGAATGTGTCATATCGTTTAATGTATTATTCGTAGTTATTGTTGGTTGAGTGGATTATTCGTAGTTATTATTGGATTCCTAATTATTATTATTCGTAGTTATTACTATTTTTGATATCTACTCTAAATCTCAACCCTTAATACTAATTAGGAATCCGACAATAAGTACGAATAATCCACTCAACCAACAATAACTACGAATAATACATTAAACGTATGACACATTCGTAACAAAACTCATAATAATTACGAATCTGTTCTCATATTCTCACGTTAGGGGGTGTTCTCATAGGATCTATACTATATATATATATATATATATATATATATATATATATATATATATATATATATATATATATATATATATATATATATATATATATATGAAGTTATTTATTTTATAATAACACATTTAAAATCGTTTTTATTTTACTTGTAGAAATTATTGGTTTTGAATATATTAACTTTGTACTGCATGTGAAAAAATATACAAAATAGTATATATAATGAACGATATAATAGAGGATATCAATCAATATTGATCGATCCGAAGGTCTTTATTCAACCATTTTCAACTTTGAATATGGAATTCATAAAGGGTTAAATATCAAATTACTAAATATACAAATTATTATATCATGAATATTTTATTCTACTATTTCTACAAAAGTATTGATTAATGTTAATCTATTTTTATACTAGCATATTGGATAATAGATGATAAATATAGAATACATCATACAAACGTAAATATGAATCAAACTTATTTTAATTTATGTCTTTGTATAACTTTTTCTCAATTTAAAATTATATATAGTTCAATAAATGACTATTTAATAAATTAATAATTAATGAGTGAATTTGCTATATAGCATTAGCTCACTAATAACCTCACTAATTTTATTAGAATATGACATCATTTAAAAATTTTAGACTAAATTGCCCTCGTATAATCAATTTATATATTATTTCCTTTTAAACCGTAGTATACTCTAATTCTAGTAGGTGAATTATTAATGGTTAATAATTTCAATTAACGTAATAAATTTTCAACCAAAATATCTTGTAACTTATTCTTGTAAATGATAAGTATTTTCTTGTAATTTTATAATTCTTACAAGAAATATATAAAAAATTAATAACAAATGTAGTCATGGAGACTTGATCTCTGGTTGGTAGTCCCTCCCTCCCACCCTAATGCCAATCGGACAAGTTGGATCTCACAATTTAATCTTCTTTTTGAAAACTATACATTAACGTTAATTTTGATAGTTCCATGTAAATCTTGTAGCTGCAATCATGTACCTTTCATGTGCATGTACTAATTTCCTGTAAGTCATGCATCATCAATTTTTTTGCAAATAACGTGTGAGATTCTTATATGTGGCCCGCACATGCTTGTACAGTTCAATGCAAATCATGTATATTCAATTCTTGTATATTTCTTGTATACATACTAGTTTCATGTAACATTATACATTTCGATGATATTATAAAATTATCGAATTCAATAATATTACGTTCCAACATGAATATTGATAAATTATTCTAGGAATTATTTACCTTCTTAAATTAGATTTTGTATTAATAATTTTCAGATTCTCTTGTAACTAAATTGGATAGAATTGAGATATGTTAATAGGGACAAATATGATATTATTGATTAAAAGATGCTATTTAGTTAATAAATTATAGGCCTATGTAATTTAGTTAAGAAATTTTATGTTTGGATGCATTTTATCTAATTATCTCATAATTAATCTTAAAGTTTCTTCTCCTAGTTCAAATATTTGACCAAATCCGAATGATTGTATGCCAATGTTATAGATCCCCACAAAGTTATGAGACCATGTATGAGGATTAACATAATGATATCAAAAGGTCAAGAAAGCCGGTGATCTTACGAACACTTAAAACACGAGAAATCATGTTGCTTATGTAATTGTGGCGGTTCAAATATAACATGGGTTTTTATCTCACGTTCTACGATGTACATAAACATTTATTATAAGTTTGACACAGACGGATTATAGAATGGGTCGTGTGTATATATACGTTAAACTCAGTGCAGGCTTAACACATAAACCCAATATAGTTTTATCTTAAAATCTATTGACAATATAAGCAAGTCCACCGATCTTATATATTAGATTCAAAATGTTTTCATTTTAGTATGTTAAAGGCCACTATTAAAAGATTATAAAGCGAATGTCTTGTGCGTACAATCCCAACATATAAAAAGTTCAGTGAAATTTCGATCAGATTGAAAAAATAGACCACCGAACATATATACTCCGCTGAAATCAATGTATACACTTTGTACTCAGGTGCAACACATAAGCTAAGAAGAATTCGATTTTAAAATAGAAAATTGAATGAAATGTATCCAATGACTAACTTTGTTTTGTAAATAACCTGGGATTTGTTTTTCACCATTTATCTCTGGTTGCTTGCCCCTCCCTCCCATCCTAATATCAATTGGACAAGTTGTATTTCACCATTTATCTTCTTGTAAAAATTTTATTGTACACGATTTCACGATTTATCTACTTGTAAAATTTTCTTGTACACGATTAATTACTAATTGAATACGCTGATCAATTCCTGTAAATTTTTTTAAAAAATTTATTAAGAATTTTCTTGCACTCTTCATGATTTACATGAGAGTACAAGCATGTAACATGCTAGTTTTATCAATTACCGTACATTTTTTTTGTATTCTTTATGATTTACTAATTGATTACGCTGATTAAAATTGATAACTTTTTCAAAATACACTTTCTTTAATTAGGGATTGTAGGTCAATTAAAAGGCAATAGTTGATTAGAAATCTTTTAAATTCTTGTAAAAGGGTAAATTAGTTAAAAATTTAAAAGTTGTTATATTCCAACAAAATTATTGAACTTTACAATTACTAAACAAAATTAGTCAACTAAGACCGCACAGATTCACTCTTTTAAAATCGTGGAAGAGTAATCCATCAAACATATAAGGATTTGTTTTTCATCAAATACGAGACAATTTTGTGTTTGGATGATGTTTATAAGTCCTACGTCGGTTAGACGGTTACCACACATTGCCGACTGTAAGACAATTAAAAAATAGATATTTATGTCAATAATCTAAAATTATCCACCAAAAGTACATGCTAATTATTCAAACCCATCTATACTAATTTCTTAATTAGCCGACTTCTCGATTCTTCACTGACATTTCCACTTGCACCACAAAGTCCACCAATCGGTCGACCTAACACAATTTACAAAGCAAAATATAGCCAATGCCAACAAACCAAATGCTAATTCCTCAAACCCATAATCTCATCTTAATTAACCCATAATCAAGCTCATATATACTAAAGTTAAAAACTTAAAAGGAATATATAAAGATTTACCTTCAAGTGATCTATACGTTTGATCCATAATGTTCGACGTTGTAGTCTCGCATGAGAATTAAAGAGCGGAACATAGCCAAGGGCAACTTGCCGGTCATACGACCAAATGTAGTATGTGCATTGCATGCCGGCAAGTCATCCTTGGCTGAACTCCACTCTCTACTTTCTCATGAAAGGCTCGTCGAATCACCAATGATGTCGCATTCTTGATACGTAAGCTATCATGATCTTACGTAAAACTACGTGTATGAATGCCGGATCGAATTTGTGATGCATTTTGGTAGATGAAATGTGACATGTATGAAGTTATGAACTCCAAAATACATAAATGTGAGCATGAGTTAATGTTCATCCTTCATGATATTGAGTAGAGATACAAGATTAGTATTTAAAGGGAAACTTGGAGGAAAATGAGGACAAATGTTGGCATGTGATTGGTTAACAATAGGGGCTTGTTGATGGCCACTTGCTGCACAATGGTCCATAACCAGCTGGTGGATCATAGATGCGTTGCAATTTGCATGGACTAATTTTATACTCTTCCTTCATCCTATTTTCATTACATTTTTAAAATAATTATCATAATATTGTTATTAAATGTAGTTTCAAGATTAAATGCAGGAATAATGGTATTAAAAAAATGTGAAATTGTTATGAAGGAAAATTTGTGAAAGGAACCTTCACACCTCGCAGATTCGGAGGGCGGTGGCGGGCCGCGGCGGTTCCAGATTCGGAAGTTGGGTCTTGTTGTCCGGTCAACTAGTCGAGGAGACATCTAGGGTCTGGGGGCGGAGTTATCCCGGCAAATGGTATAGTGTGCACGTAGTGATTTGTTTGGTCCAACATGATACTCGGTCGTTAAATATATCTTTGAAGTTTTGGTAATATATATTGTATTGTTATATATATATTTTCGAATTATTTGTTTCATATATAATCCAAAACTCCCGAGACCTAACCAAATGGGTAAACGACTATAAATTTGTGTGTTGTTTCATGTGTTAAATTTCGTTCTTTTTTCATATTTCACACGGCACCCTATTTAGAGCAGTTGAACGAGTAGAACTTTAACGTATTCATGTTCAACTCATTTATAATTGTATAAGACCTGAATTTAAATCAAGTTTAAACGGTATACTCATATTCGACTTGTTTAGTTCACGAACGTGTCCAAGCCAATTTTTTACGAGTCGAGTCTAAGCCGACTCCGAATAACTCGATTAATATAACAAAACTTTTACGTGTCATCTTTAGAGATGTTATTCGATGTTGTCTTTCATGGGTGGGAATAGATTCTTTATTAAAGAACCAGTACGAGATTTGGTTTTAGGCATTCACCATTGGACACTAAGGCATTTGACTTCTGTTTTGGATGCAGATTTGATCAATTTTCAAGGGACGTGAATCATGCAGAATCTTGACTCTTCTCATAGAGAATTGCTCAACATTCACAGCAAAGGAGTCTTGGCTCCTACAAAGCTGTAGGGTAACAAAAAGAGCTAGCAGTGACATAATTGTTGAACCATTAGTTTTGTTTTATTTAAAAAAAAAAAAGATTCGATACGATCAAACATGTTTAGTGCATTGAGAATCAAAATCCAACGATATATATAATAATTGTCATGATATACTTTCCATAACATAGTATTGTCAGAAAAAATTCGTCAAATATACTAATTAACATCGAGAAAATTGATCAAACAAGAACCTTTTATTTTTGTTAAAATAAATCAAGAATCTTTTTTAATTAAAATAAAATAAGGCAGTTTAATAAATTTCATTCCACTAACATTTCGCATGGATTATAAATATAAAATAGGATATACAATTTTCTCTCAAATCTCATTGAGCATTATAATTGAATTTTAAGGTTTAAAATTCACATTTTATAGATCAAAATACATTCATCTACATTTTTAAGTACATTTTTTTTTCCTAGAAAAAACAATCAAAATACAACTTAATGTGAATGTGATTAACTTCATTGAATCTTTAAATTGATTTTTAAATGTTAGTCACATTCACAAATGTATGTTTTGTTATCTCTCACATTGGTGTTTAGTGTGGTTTATACTAGTTTAAGCCGGACGTTATCGTGTGTCAATATTTATAATTTATTTTAAAATTGTGATGCAATTCGTTTTATTTTTATTGGTTAAAAATTTTAACGTAATTAATAAAATGTAAATAATCGTTTTAACCCACTAATTAATTAGGTCGTTCACCATGCAAAATGGACTTAACCACTAATTTCGGAAAAACAAATACAACTAATGCATCTAAATAAAATTTGCATTATACATACACAAATACATTCTATTTTTATGAAAATAATATATAATTTAATACGTTATATTAAAGGTTAGAGTTCACCAAAATATTTACTTATGGACTAATTTAATTACTAAATGGCAAATTATTACACAGCCATTTCAATTCTCCATTTGAGTTGTATATCTTTTTTATTTCCTTTTAATTGTCATTAATTACATGTATAATTCATTTATAATATATACCAAAACTACACAAAGCCTCCTTCTCCTCTCCTATGAATCACTACTGTGTTCCTTCAAGAGCAATCTCCCATCCGCAGACTCTGTAAAAGCTTCAAGTATCCTGGAGCTTCAGGAGCAATATGTCTGCATAAACATATACATTATTCAGAGTACATTTATAAACTGTTTTTCGTTGAACATATCAAAGACTAAGCTGATGAATGTCAATATCTAGGAAGAAATTACATACCCATGGCGGACAAGGAAGTCGATGATCCCAGGAGAGCAGTTAGGCCTGAAGAAGTCAGTGTTCTTGATTATGGTTGCAATGCGAGGCACTGGTACTAACTCGAAGCTATCCACCTCTCCATCTAACAAACAATTCGACAGTAAGTGAATTTGTTTTAAGGATCAGGTTACAGGGAGAATTGGATTTAGCAAGAAAATTTAGTGGCAGTTTTCGGTTGGGTTACCGAGATTCTTAGGAATGAATCCTTCAGGGAGTTTCAAATCATAGCAGAAGTGAACTTCTCTTCTGTATGTGTATCCATCAATATCAGCGTAAGAGACGGCGCCTGCTGATTTAACCCTGAAGAAAACGAGAGAGCAACTTAGCTTCGGGCATCATAGTTTTCTTACACTACAAATTAATGTGATTCTTGATACTTGAACTATGAGTTGATGAGACATTCAAGAAAATGATCATATTTTGTATTCATATTGTCAAAACCATCAAATGATTTGCTCCCAAATGACAAAGGGAGTATCAAGCAGTAAAGACTTTGTGTACACCAATTTCAGTGACTGTTTTTCTTCTCAGAAAGACAAAAATAAGTTCCCAAACATTTGCAAATAAGCTTCATGCCAAACATAGCTGAAAAGACTAATGGATGACAGATAGGGCAAGTTTGGTATTGACTTGATGGAATCAGGAATGAGATTTAGCATGATCCATGCCAATAGTCATATTTGATTCCAGCTTCACTTTGAGTCATTTCAAGATCAAGATTATTCCAACAGCATACCAAACACCTTATATTAAGACTAGGATTATACTATTCTTAATTTCAAATAAACTAGCTATTCCAAGTCAATTCCCGGAACATATCAAATAAGCCCTTAGAGGTTTCATTTCTAGGCACATTATAAACAATGATTCTAGAGAAGTAGAGATTGCTAGAAAGATGGCTTACTCTTTCAAAATGGAATTAGGTATGGCTGCCTCCTCCTCACATTCCTTTAATACATTTTCAGTAGGGCTGATTCCATGAGGCTGCAGTGAATAACATGAGAAGAAAATTAGGTATGGCTGCCATATCCTACTTACTGTTTGAAAAACAGCTTACAAATGCAGCAATGTCAAACACGTCCTTATTGACTAACCAATCCTCCAGCTACCAGATAATCGAGCATCCCTGGAAAAGAGGGTTTGACAGAGCTTCTTTTTCCGACCCATAGGAATGTCTGTCCATCTTTTTCAACATATCCATTCACGAAGACACAATATATCTGCGTTCCAATGGAAAATACAGTCATTTCCATCCATTAGTTACGTAAAGCTTGATCAAAAAGGCCAACTGGCTGTTATTTGTTAAGCACACATCATCGAAAAATATTGAAATTTTACAAGAATTACTAATTATAATGACAAAAACAGGCATCCATGAAGAGAATGGAAGAATCTGGCAATTGACTTCATTAAGCTGGATGAAACAGTAAATCAAGAAAGCTGAGAACAAGAATCTTGAACTCAGGCAACACAATAAGCTGTAGGCAAGAATCTCGTACACCCAATAGGAATGAAATATGTGAAGATTGCACACCTTTGTTCCAAAATAGGTTGCTGCAGCGCGTTCCAATAAAAATAATGCTGGTGATCCAAAGGATGGTGCGACGGGGTAGAGCTAGTCCAAATAGAAACAAAGTGCCCTTAGAGAAGAGAGGACATTGCTATATGCAGTGTTACTATGGACCAATTAAGTTATTGGTCCAAAAATAAATGTTATGAAACACAATTACAGATTTTGAATATTGTATAAAGATGAAAGCAACATGCGTGTATGCTTGAGTACCTCATCCCGTCTACCTGGTATGACTTTTTCACACAACTGTTTGATTACGTTAGCAACAGCTGAAGTCCTATCCTCACAAGTCTTAAGTGAAGGATGAAACGTTACATAGCCCCCAAATGAACCACCATAAGATCCATTTTGACAGAATACAAACACATCTTGAAACTTCTTTAGAATGTCAAAGAAACTGCAACAGTTGACAGCAGAATTTACCTCAAGTTATTTCAAATTGTCAAAGTCATATCTAATAGCATCAATATAACCAGCAAATGGACAAAAGTTCAACAAAGAAATGAGAAATTTGCAGCCCTTCTAGAACCAATCATTGTAACAATCTTGTTTCATGCTGAATCGATATGTATGTTAGGTAACCCAAAAATTAAGCTATTCTAACTTGTGCTTTTGCAAGTAATCTCAAGATCTTGTAGAACTTAGGATCGATATGAACTCCAATCATAAGATCTTGAAGAAAAATCCTGCTAACAGACACGCATTTCGCAGACACCAGCTCAAATGTCTTCAATCAGTCAAGCCAATACAATCAACTCACACTACTTTTCTTTAACTAACCAATTAACTCATTAGCTACCAAATAGCAGATTCTGGCAAATCAGCACTAAGACACACTGTGAATGGCTTATTACAGCCTGAATTGAACATGTAATATGCTGACTAAAAATATTTAGCATATGGGTGCTCACCGATTATGTATGTGGCCAACATTATGGCCTTCAACAACAAACGGGAGAAACTCCCATTGCTTCTCCTGAAAAGCAATCAATCACCACGCGAATTAGAACTCATAACAAACAAATGGAGGGAGGAAGCCATTGATGACAAACAAACTCACAAGATTACGATTGCAAGAGTTTATCTTCTCAAAGAAGCCTTTGAGATTAGAGGGATCATCAAAAGGGAGCCTAGACACATCATTCCAAGTGAAACTCGGCGAGGCAAGTGAAACCGGAACCGAAGGCGAAGAAACTAATGAATTTTGTGTCTGATTTGCAGAGCGTAGTGACTGATGAAGCCTGGGGCCCTGAGAAGTGGGAGTACAAGAAGAAGAAGAAGAAGTTTGAGATATGGAAGGGTTTGAGCTTCTAAAGGCGTTTGAAACAGAGAAGTTGTAGTAATAACTGCAAGCCATATCAGTAGCAAATTACTAGTCGCAGAGAAACCCAGAAACCTAGAAGAAGAACATGATTATATGAACCATAAACGAACTAACATAAATTCATTTTCTGGTGAATACCTAAAGAGAATTTGAGGATTACGTGTAGAAAGTGACGGGATTGGACAAGAAGCAGGAGACAAGATGATCGCTCAATTACTGACGAAAGCTTAAATCAAACTCAATGATTTTGTGGTGAGAGAAAATAGGCCTTGTAGATAATCACTGCTCAATTAGGGTTACCAATTTGAGAGAATTTTAAGATAATTTTTTTGGGGGCAATTGGTATGGACAAGAAATGAGAACGAAAGAGAAATACCTGTGTGGCGGGAAGTCATTGTTCGTACTTCGTAGAACGAATAGTTTTTGGAGGTGTTCATGGAATTTTCCATCACAAATAAAAGTAAAGAAAACAAATTAAAATTTAATTCTTTTTTTTCTTTCAATTTTAGTTTTTGTTAGTACTTCTAACGTTTTCTATTATTGGGTTATGTTTTTTTTATCTGTTTTGTTATGTTTTTATAAATTTTTTTACTTATACATGTTTGAACCTATTATACACAATGTTTAGACCAAGGAACATGATATTCGATTTAACAAGCGAGGATCCGATCTGAAAAATCCATATTCAAAATTATCCGTTTACTGTTGAGTGAAGATTTCTTTTTGGATTAGTGGTTTGGATACGGATCAAGTTTTATAAAACAATAAATATTTACATTTAAAATTACAAAACAAAAACATCAAATTCAGAGGTGGGTATTACTCGTGCCAGATTTCCTGTAACGGTGATACATGTATTACTTTTTTTAGATTGGTTGAAGTCTAATAAATTATTTTTATGTTAGTGTTTAATTTTTTTTGATAAATAATATAAAGGTAATTGGAATACAAATAATACATATTTACAATGATATTATCAGTATGTCCCAATCATCCTTTTCAACCTATATATTCCCATAAAAAATAAATATTATAAGATTGTTGGTTGGATATCAACAATCTTATAATATTCATACATAATTCTATTGTTTTGTTTGTCTATATATGCTGTCAAAGTGACAAAATTGGTTGGATATCAACTACTGAGTTTTGCCTCATAAGATTTCCTGCAATATAACTTGACCTATTCATAACATATACTACAAATTCTGAAGTAGCAATCTTAACTTGTCAAAATGTGATTCTTATGCTCTATCCATACCACAAGCTTACCATTCAAATACCAAGAAGACGAATTTGGCAAGCAAACCTCCTGATGAATGATTAAAAGATGCTTCTGGATAATGTGGAGAGGAAATCGACAGGCGAAGCAGAGTGTTCTTCCTTGGCTGTAATGCCTTGGGGGTCCATCAAATCTATAAGGTTAAAGGCAAGCATTATCATACAAATGTCTTAACTGCAACCACTGAAATGTACTTATCTGTTTCTGTCTTTAAATAAGTTTTTAGACTTAATTGCCTTGGGGGTCCAGTATTGCAGCATAACATTAAAATCTGGTTATTTATTCAACAAAATATGAAAATTGGAACTCAGGGAACAACAATTTCTTGAATACCAATAAAATTATACTTTCACGTCAAGAATCATGCAAGAATGTAGTTTTTTTTACCGGCCACAGTAAATAGTACATTTCATATACCGAAATATATTTTCTCACCATCAACATTATGCTAAAATAATTCTTCTCCTCTCATTTTCTAATGATGCAATGGAGTATAGTATCATTATGCTGATTATAACGTCTTTCTTTCATCAGCTTCTAGAAATGTATCGTTTATCCAGCAATAGACAATAAAAATACATGGTGAATACCAAATGAATCCTCATGATCTTACCATTCTTATTTCCATACATGTGTGTATTCAAAGGATTTTGCTAAAAAAATTCTTCTGTCACGGATTTTAATCAAATTTGAACTTAAGTATTGAAGTGGCTACGTGAATATTCAAAGAGTTTTGCTATTAATTAGAACTTACAAAATGCAGCAAGCAGTCATTTATAAATTATGAACAATCTCCACTCCGTAAGCTCTGGAGCAACTTTAAGTATCCTGCGTCATCAGGGGTGATGTATCTGCAAATGTAGAAAGAACAAACTAATCAAAACCCAATACACAAATCAGAATGTAGTTTTTTTCTGGATTAAGTATCCTGCGTCATCAGGGGTGATGTATCTAATTTTAAATGTTAATATTTAAATGTTAATATTTATTGTTTTATATAATTTTTAAACAGTGACACTGTACTGACGTATAAGCAGTCATTAAGTAGGTAAGTAAGAAAGTTCTAATAGTATCTCTTTGATTAGAGCCAATGGTAGAGAGTATTGTCAACTGATCATTATAAAACTTGTTTGAGATTGAATAAAATAGGAAGTAGAAACTACTGCCACCAACTCTGAACATGTTTTACATGATATCAGGAGATTTTTAAACTGATTATCTAGGGCATCTTTGCGTTGGTCACAAAAATGGACTGGACAGATGAATAATGTATCACGATTGCAGGGCAGACAGAAAATTCACGTCATACCCATGTCGTATGAGGAAATCGATGATGACAAGGCAGCAATTTGGCTTGAAAAAACCAGTCTGCTTTATGACATTCATAACTTGAGATACAGGGAGCAACTTGAAGCTCTCTACTTCATTATCTGGAGAAAAACAAAAATTGTGAACCAGGTGTCACTGTTAAAAATAGACAAGAAATATACAAACAAAAGAAAATTTGACAAAATACATAAACGGGGCATTAAATGGCCAGAACCTACACAACATTGATAAGATGAACCACAAACTTACACCATGGTAAAGCATTAACCTATGCCGGTTTACAAAAACACTATTGGACTATAATAGGCTTACCCTGATTGTTGGGGACAAAATCTTCAGGTAGTTTTAAGTCATAACAAAACAGAACATCTCTCTTGTATTTATACCCATCAATGTCCGAGTAAGAAACAGCACCAACTGCTTTTGCACTGGAAAGAAGAGTTCAGATCAACCGGAATCCAAATATAGTTGATTTTGGAATGAAAACCAAATACACAACATATGAAGAAATCAATTCTTAGCAACTTTGTCCTGAACAGATGAAAAGCAATTATTTCTAGCAGAGCATAAATGAAATAATGATGGATACCATGCAACGTGTCTTTAAGATCATAAAACGATAAATAGTCATGTGGAAAAAAGAAAACAAACCACTTGGCAACAGATCGGGAAATTCCTGCTTCCTCCTCACATTCCTTGATCATGTTCTCGCTGCAGGCAATTCCATGGGGCTGCAATTACAATCACATAAGACACAAAACGGCTACATAAGATGATCATTAGCAAAATCGGAGACTTGACTACTGGGATGCTATTTAGTTATTAAAAAAGGTGCAAATGTAGTGGCATGTATTCAGGGTTTAAAAAAGGCACAGTTTCTGTATGCTCGAAAAAGGATGAGAAATGTGCAAAGAAGACTTAAAACTCATGCATAAAATCACAATATGCAAGGCATATGTCAGACATAAATCACCAAGGTTGTAAAATGTTGTTTATATGAGCCAATTGGACAGATGGTTAGAACTGACCAACATGGGACGGGCAGGGTGAGGACATAACATACATGTTAGAAGACTACTCAAACTCAGAAAGGTGAAAAATAGAGGATTGTGATTTTATTATTATGTAACTCGACTATATTGAAAAATGTCAGCCTCCAGAAGGCATCAAGAGGATACTGAGAAGCAATGCAGCAAAACCTACCTTAGGAGTCATCATTTCATTTCAACCAACGTGTATCACTACTTACAGGAATTAAAGATAACGAGTTAACTTGACTAACCAATCCTCCGGCAACAAGATGATCTAGCATCCCAGGAAATGTGGGCTTTTCTTGGCTTCTCTTCCCAACCCACAAAAACTCTTCACCATTTCTTTCAACATATCCATTCATGTGTACTCCATAAGCCTGCTTCCAAAAAATGAAGCAAAACGAATTAGCAAGCTCATATAGCTTCATTAGTAACTTCAACCGTACATAAGGAGACAAATAAAAGCAAAACACCAACTATATTATCCTACAGAGAGTACAAACAAACCAAAGGACACTAATGGTGAACCTCTAACATGAATTATAACCTCGTACATGATATAACAAAATAATGTCACAACTTCCATACAGTCCGAAAATATATGAGATAAAATGAAGCAAAACTATGATGAATTGCCTTTTACTTATGAGTGTCGCATGTACCATTGCATTTGTACCATCATGGTGGCAGCTATAAGCCTATAAGCCTAAAACTAAATGTAAGAGACTACAAATTGCATATGGATTCCTAGAACCTGGAGCATTATGATCATAAGAGACTCAAACAAAAGTGTGCTTCCATACATATGCACAACAATATTGCTTGCCTTAATTCCAAAATATGGAGCAGCTGCCCTTTCGACTGATAAGAACTCCTTTGTTCCAAAGCATGAAGTGATAGGGTAAAGCTGGTTTGAAATTTGGATGATGAAAACAAGTAGTCAGTGAAATTATAAGGAAAAAAAAAAGCTACATCAACAAAAGAGTCGTATATAAACACAAATAGCCATTGGCAACTAAAGCACCTCATTTCGGATTCCTGGTATCACATCTTCTCCTAGGCTTCTAATAACATCTCCAACCGCAATAGTCCTCTCCTCTGAAGTCCTTAGCCCGGCTTGGAGTGTAACATAGCCACCAGAAGACCCATTTAGAGCCCCGACTGGGGGAACTACAAACACATCTTGATATCTCCTCAAAATATCAGCAAAACTGTGACACTTTAAACAAAACCATCAGTTTTAATATCTACTTTTCTCGTTGACTGATCTTGACTCAATCCAACAAGACCTAGTTCCCAAACTTCCCCAGCCAGCTCAATTACTGCTCGCTAATAAGTAATAATCAAAACAAATGTTACAATTAACTTAAACAAAAAAGACTTCTTACCCATTATGCACAAATCCAACAACTTGATCTTCCACTATAAAAGGGAGAAACTCGCTATGTCTATCCTGCAAAATAATTGACGAATTGATCGTCCACTTGAATTAACGATATGAGTCAATGAAGAAAGCAAACAGAAACTACGACAAACACCTACACTATTGCGATTACAAGCATTGATGCTATCGAAGAAACCTGACAGGTCGGATAAGTCCCCATTTTCGGACCTTGCAATACGGAAGACATCATCCCAGGTAAACCTACTCTTCGCCGCCGTAGAAAAGGTTGCATAATTCGCCGGAGTTTGAGGTTGAATTGAGCAGCTAAACGAAGGGATTAGTCGTTGAAATGGAATTGACGGGCATATGGATTTGAACAAGGATTTGGATGAGCTCGAGAGAGGATGCAAAGCGCAGTTGAATTTGCAAGCCATCGCTATTTGAAACGCCCAGTAGGCAGGCACACAACGCAGAAAAACTGATTAGATTTCTAGTTTCATAACACTAGTGTTTTCCTTTGCCAGCACACCTGTACGCCCAGATCCGGTCCAGAAGATCCCAGCCCAAGGCCTGGCACGTAGCCCACACCTCCTCCAGAGAATGTAGTTGCTCTCCTAGCGTGGGCCGCACGCTCGGCCCAAAGAAGCAACGTGAAATCACCTTCTGCAACAAGTGAAGCTCTGTTTCACGTGGCACACTCCAGCTCCGGCGAAGATCTGTTCAACGCCGACCTAACTCCAGCAGATGTAGATTTTCCGTTTCGGTTATTATAATTTCAACTAAGAGAATTATTTGCTAGAGTAATTTTTTAACTTATATTATATTTTATTAATTTCAATTTAGTCAAATAATCTATCTTTTGTTAGAAATATAATTTAGGTATATTTTGTTTTATAATTTTATTATTATTATTATTTAAACACAATCTAACCTATAAATACGGTCTCAATTTTTTTATTATTATGTAACAAGCCCCTTATTCGGACCCATTAATATTTAATGCTGGCACCCATAAAAAACAAGCCTCTCGCACACAATGTGCGAGAGAGTAAAAAAAATTCAAAAAAAAAACAAAAATTTAATGCTGCAATTCCCAGGAAGGGAATTTCCCTTCCCAATGCTCTCGCACACTATGTGCGAGAGGCTAAATATTAGTCAAAAAAGCACTCTGTCCATATACACTGTTTTCTGCATTAATGTCGGACATCAATTCCCAAGGCTCTCGCACATATGGTGCGAGAGGCCATTTTTGGTCCAACGGACAGCTGCCTTCTTTCCCTTCCCCATGCGACGTTCCTTCCCGATGATCGGATTCCCTAACCCGTGACCAACCCATCTCGTGACCCCTTTCCTTTCCTTTCTTCCTATATATTCATTCAACTCTCATATATGCGAGAGAGGAGAAGAAATTAGAGCAAAAATTTTCTCAATCAAATAGAATTGTTTTTTGAAGCTTCTTATCATTTTCAAAAATGGTACGAACGGAAGCGGAGAGGGAAGCCATAAGACGAAGACGTGCGGAAAGAATTGCGCTGGAAAACGCCGAAATACACGAAGCTGCGCAAAATCCGGTAACATTAAATTAGTAAATTTACATGAGTATATTTTAGATGAGTATATTTTAGATGAAATTAATTTTGGTATATTTATATTTGTAGATTTTAGGTGAAATAAAAGTTAGTAAAATTATATTAGTTATTTAAGCTAGTAAAATTTGTTAACCTTAAATTAGTAAAATTATATTAGTTTATTTTAAATTAGTATATTGTAGATAAAAAAAATTAAAATGTAAGTAAGTTAGTAAAATGAAGTTAGTAATTTAAGTTAGTAAATTTATATTATTATATTTAAGATAAAATTTGAATTAGTAAATTTTAGAAGAAATTTGTATTAGTAAAATTATATTAGTTTACTTTAGATGAAATGTAAGTTAGTAAAATGAGTTAGTAATTTAAGTTAGCAAATTTATTTTACTATATTTTAGATTAAATTTAAATTAGTAAATTTTAGATAAAATTTGTGTTGGTATATATATATATATATATATACTTTA
>BSUD01000004.1:153398912-153465820 GCA_033239045.1 Fagopyrum esculentum | reverse complement strand
ATATATATATATATATATATATATAGATAGATAGATAGATATATATGTATGTAGATTTTAGATTAAATGTAAGTTAGTAAAATGAAGTTAGTAATTTAAGTTAGTAAATTTATAAATATAATTTTAGTATTATCCATGCAATTACAATTTTTGTATATGCAATTCTAAATTTTAATACATGCAATTATAGATTTAGTACATTCATTTATAGATTTTAATATCTTACATGCAAATATAATTTTTCACATGCAATTATAGATTTTGTACATTCAATTATAGATTTTAATATGTTATATGCAAATGTAATTTTTCTCATGTTAATTATAGATTTTAATTTCTTACATGCATTTATAATTTTCCACATGCAATTATAGATTTTAATATGTTACATGCAAATTATTATTTATTTAAATATTCATTTAATATTGTTCTAAATTATTAAATATACAGCTTAGTAGAAATTTTCAAAACCGACCTACTATTCATATGTCGGGTCGCAACCCACCAGTAGATCTAGGAGGGCCGTCCACGATACAAAACATGGACGATTTATCATTTCTTAGGTTCGACGCCTCTCCTTCATATCTTCTGGACACTTCAGATGTCCGTACACCCCCAATCTCATCCCCGTATTTTTCTACTATATTCGGAGAGGATATCGATCCATGCACTCAACCTCAACCTGCTGAACGGCCGAGACGCGAGATGAATTTTGATTTAAACATGGAGTATGTGGAGGAGGACCAGTTTCAACCGTCTGCTTATCAAGAATCGTTAGTGCAACCCTCCACATTTCATCCCTCACCTCACTATCCTTCGATGGATGCGGGTCCGTCATTTGTTGGACCATCGGGTTTTGCTTCGCAACCCGATGTGAATCCAACAAATGTGTGGCCGAATGATATTCTCGATACTGAAACCGGACAACCTCTCGCTACTGATATATTGGTAGATTACGGGACGCATAAAGCGAGAGCTATTTGGATTGATCCGGAGGCAAATGTAAGCTCCTATTCGTTATACTTATAAAAAAAACATTCACAACTTCCAATATTGTTAATAATATTTATTTTATTCAATAGAGTGATGTACGTAGAGTCCGGAGGACTAGTGCGGCCCTGAATAGCTTGCTACGTACGTATATGGACACTCCCGTAGATGCAGGGTGGCGGACTATAGTTGATAACTCGGGGTTACGTCCATTATTCACGATCCAGATGAGCAATGTTGATCATACTCTTATCCATGCATTTGTAGAGAGGTGGCATCCCGAGACGAACTCATTTCACATGCCTTTTGGGGAGATGACCATCACATTGCATGATGTGTTTCACATTACCGGGCTTTGCATAGACGGACCTGACCTAGGAGCTTTTGATTCGTGGCCGGTTATACGGGAAAGGGCACATCATTTATTCGGGGATTGGACAGAGGCTGAGTGGCATCAGATCCGTGTGAATAGCGGATTTCGTACAGCAGATATAGAGTCCAGGATGCAGGCAATGATCGAGAGAGGTGGTCCAGCGGAAGCGATTGCGTCTGCGTGGCTATTGTTGTTTCTCGGGTACTCACTTTTTATGGACAAGACGGGCAACAAGGTCAAGTGGGAACTCTTGACCTTCGTTCGAGATCATAGGCTTACTCATCAGTTGGCATGGGGCACTTCCACCCTTGCTAACGTTTATCGACAGTTGGGGGAGGGCTCGCGTACAGATACGAGGCAGATGGCCGGATTTAGTCCGCTCATATGGGTAAGATGTTTATGCCTTGTTTTTTTCTTCCAAAATAAAAGGTTTTTTTTATTAATTAACATTTGTACATGCCGGTTCCAGCATTGGATCTCTACATATTTCCCATGTTTTGAGGTTCATCCGAACATGGGACGTCGGAGTAGAGATGACCCTGTGGGCACTGAGAGCTTTGCATATCGTACGGGTGTGCGTTTAGAGAGACGTTTGTCACAGATCCGTGGTGTCTTAGAGAGCATGGATGCCTCTGGCGTTATGTGGTTCCCGTTCTCTGGTAGGTCTATGCGATGGGAAGGACACCTAGAAGTGTCCATGTATAGAGGGACTATCAGATATGGCTCGATATTTGAGCCTTATATGCCAGATAGGGTCGTTCGACAGTTTGGACGGATCCAGGACATCCCCCCCCCCCACCTATTGTCCCAGTACGTAGGCATAGGCCAGACTCGGGGAGGACTTATATGTTAGATTTTTCACCCGAGGTGTACATGTGGGAGAGTCGTCATTCGTCCGTGTGTTTGAGCTTTGTCAGGAGTACTTTATATGCATATGCCCCATGGCAGGACACGACACGGTACATGCATTGGTATGTCCGACATTGTCACCCGTATTTATTGCGAGAGTCATGGATGGGTGTTGGTTCCGGATATGAGCCTTCTCTTGCGACTCGGTTTATCACGGTAAGATGATAATTGAGATGTTTCAGTATTTAATTTCAAACAATTGTTGTAATGAACTAATTTTGTTTGAACATACTTTTTTGATAGCGTTCTCAGCATGTTGGAGTTGCACTAGCACGGATGATTGAAGATAGGATCCAGCCGACCCAGGAGCATATATCACGGTTGAGGTTGATGTTAGGTGGTCATGAGCCTGACCATCCGGTGACACAACATTGGAGAGACACCCAAGAAGATTATGACACTCAACCTAGTCAACCAACACAATATTATTATTTCTGATTTGGACTATGTTTCATATTTTTACATTTTGATGGACTATGTATTTTTACATTTTGTTGGACTATGTTTGTATTTTATCATTTCGATGGACTATGTTTGTATTTCATAGATCATTTTTGTGTTATTTTCAAACTTGCATTTTCAAAATAAATCCAACATAACATAAATATAACATCCAATATTGGTAGACAAACATAGGTAAACAAACATAACATAAACATAACATTCAATATAAGTAGACAAACATAACATAAACATAACATCCAATATTGCTAAACAAACAAAACATTCAATATAGGTAGACAATGCATTTCATGACAAACATAACTACGCCGGTGGTCGAAGATGCAATGCTCGCAATCTTTGAAATTCTTGGATGCGTCCTTGATATTGTACCTCCAACCCCGCCACACTATCATCACGAAGTTGCAACCAAGCAGTCAATATTGGTGGTACTGGACAACCTTCAGAGCACCACATCTTCACAAGTGTAGGTAAAATATAATAGTTAGTACAATTAAAAGAAGAAAAAAAAACTTTATTGGAAAAATTATAAACATACCGCAACAAAGTGAAAAGAGTGGTGATCCCGACAAAGGAACAAGGTAGAGTTAGGCGGGGGTGATCCGGGTGCGGCTTCTTGACGGATTAGGGGAAGACATGTATGTGGCATGAACCAATCTAAATAAACGAGGGTGCACTGGTAAATAGTGGTGAACAATAAACCACATATAGGCATCTCAAACCAGTAGAACCTTGGTGCAAGACAACCCCTGTGTAGCCAGCTGAGACGGTTTGCAAAATTTTCAACTTCATCTCCGTGAGGAAGGAGGGCAATGTATCGATATGGGTTCGTAGTGAATTCCCTCCACATGCTGGCACGCATCTCAGTCCACTGCTCTTCATCGAAACCCAACAACACAGCAACAGCTCTAAATCCACAATTGCCATCACCTAATACGTTTTGCAAGTGCGTAACATAAGGAACCATGAATGATTCGAAGTTCCCTACACCGAAGTTGTAACCACTAATAATGACCGGTGGTCCCTCGTCCATCCTTTGATTTCTCTTCTCCCTATCATCTCTTGCTTGTCTAACATCATCTCGAACATGCTCAAACGCCGACTTTTTCCTCCCGGTGCCCTTCTTCGGTGGTCTTCCTTTGGGATTTTGAACTTTAGGGTTTCTCATATTCACGGTCTCTGGATTTTGCATTGACCTCCACAAGGTGCCTTAGAGACAAAAATAAGTAAATTAATATTCCAAGAGATAAATAAAAGACAAAAATAAGAAAATAAATATTTCAAACATAACGTAAAAGAATACGAAAATAAATAAATAATTATTTTTAAACTAAAAAGAAAGAAAAAAATTTATAAGTCAAATAAATGTTACCTAATTGTCGAGTTTGGTTCTCGTCTAAGGAATCCATCTCCATTGCCTTTTTGAGGTCCATAAGAGCAATCTGGTTCTCATTGATCTCAACTGGTTCGTCCGCACTACTCGATTGAACCCCATACCAATCGATCTCACGCCAAAATATATGAACATCCGTCACAAGGAAAACCCGTCCTTCTCTCATGATACTCGCCACTTCATGTGCACAAGGTAATCCGGTAGACGACCGCACAAAGCATTTAATACAATTCTCAAGATAATCCCCTTTGCATACGGTGATGTACGTCACATACAAATCCCGTAAGCAAATATCGGAAACCTTACCCAATAGTTGGCGAAACATCGGTAAGTTTGCAACCTCACTCGGAATCTTGAAACGAGATTGCTCCAATGATGCCATCAATCGACGAAATTGATCCCTCAACATCAAATTGATATGCTTCAGACACGTCGAGAGTCGGAAGTTAGATGCATCAAACATCTTCTTCAAGGAAGAGTGTGCGGATTCGACCCTACATTTTAAGTTTATTTTAAACATGACATAAAATATGAAATACTAGTAATTGAAGAGGTAATATAATTAAAACAAAACATACCTGTTTGTGGCTTGGTTGCCAAGGTGAAAATGTTGGTCAACCAAGTAACTTGCAATTTTCTCCTTGTGACATACCCATGTCTTGTTCAAATATTCCATCAACCCCCACCTATCTCCCCAATGCTCGATCATTTCTTGGTGTCGAGCCTCAAATGTCGCACTTGACTTTGATTTGAATAAAGCCTTACAATCACTTTGAAATTTATGTTGCATAGTTACTGACCTTGTCTTCTTAAAGGCTTGTCCCTCTATCCCGCGGTCGACGTGCCACGAACACAAAAGATGAGCTGCATCTGGAAAAACCCATGGGATAGCCCTCAATAACCCAAGCTCCCGATCGGTCACTATCACCTCCGGTCGGTATTTTGACTCTTGACACCACCCTTCGACTTGGCGCAATACCCAATTATATGTATCGGCATCTTCCCTTGTCATGAACGCAAAGCCCAAGTGAAATGTCAAGTCGGTGCATGTTTGACCGACAATCTCCAAAAATGGCATTTTGAACCTAAAAGAAAAAAGTTAATTAATTACATTACTAACTAAATTTATTAAAATGACAAAAACTAATGTATTTAAAGCTTACATGTTAGTGTTGTAGGTGGTGTCCATGATCATGACGTAATGATATTTCTCCCATAACTTGATCGATTGCTCATGGGCAAATGCAATGTCTTGCAAGCTTCCATCGTCAGATTCCCGAAAACCAAAAATAAAATTTCCTTCCACCAACATGTTGAATAGCATTTGTGTCGGACTCATTTCTCCTTGCTTTAACCTTTGAATCTTCGCCCGCGCATTGTACACGTGTTGTCTCCCCGACCAACTGCCTTCATACTTTTGTCTCAACATCTCATGAACAATCTTTGGCGCCGTTCCGGCAGCTGTTGCCCTTTCCACATCTTGAAATTGTTCACTAGTCAAACGACCGGCAAAAGCATGACCTTCTAAGTGTTTTGGCAGCGCGTGGTTATGAAATCCACACTCAACCGCCAACCGCCACACATCTTTCGCTTGTTCATACCCATTTAGCAAAAATGGACAACCGCATTTTTTCGAATGACTGCGTCGAGTCTTCACCGGGACATCATTTAAATCTACAATTTTTTTCTTTCCAACCTTCTTGCTCCCGGATTGTTCACATGCTAATTGCACCATACCGTAACTCCGTGAAGCTGACGCTTTCCATGACCGTTTTATTGTAAGCACCATAAAATATTTCATCGCCTCGGCCCGAGCCCAAGCAATCATGGAATCTCTATCACTCCACCATCCGTCCGTTACGAATATCCCCGAATAATCGGGTCCCTCATTTTGGTTAAATGAAGGACCATCGTAAATCTAAAAAAAAATAAATAACAAAAAAAACTCTCTCAAATATTATACATATATATATAGATTAGAATAATCGGGTCCTCATTTTGGTAAAAGAAGGATAAGAGTTAAATGAATGACCATCGTAAATCTAAAAAATATAACATAACGAAATTTAAAGATTTCAAAATAATAAAAACGTACCTCAATTTGACCTACTTGATTTTCCCCTTCATCCGAAGAACTTGAAGACATGTTTTTATAAGAAACTCTCTCAAACCTCTCTTAAAATCTTATCCATCTTCCATATTCTAACCTATATATACTAAAACTTCTCATCCGTTGTATTAAATTTTAACCCCCAACCATTAACCCCCAACCGTAACATTAAATTTACGGTTCAAAATTTACCAACTTTTTTACCAACTTTTAGTCACTCGCACATAAGGTGCGAGAGAAGACAAAGTGGTTATTGGTTTTTTGCCTCTCGCACATAGTATGCGAGAGGCTATTTTTTTTAAAAAAAAAAATAACCCTCTCGCACACTATGTGCGAGAGGCAAAGTCCACTTCTTTTTAATTTATGGTGGCATTATCATATTAAATATGGTGCCAATAACAACCCCTTTATGTAAACACAACCAAATAATATCATACGTCAGTTAAGTCTTGAATTTTGTGTGATTACAAAAAAATGTCTTGGTTTTTTAAATCTCATGTCAATAGTACTACAAGACTACTTCTCATGAAATTATTAGGCCAATTATTTGTTATTTATCTAAATTGTTTTAACAATTAATCATAAGCTTATATGTTCTTCCATACTCCTCTTTTAGTATGAGTTCATTTGTCTTGTGACTGTGAATCATGTGACCTTGTTGCATTTAGTATGGTTTTTGTGTGATGAAGAAAGAAATTCGATTTATTAGCCGACTAGTTAATCGAGAGTTCGCAAAACAGCAGCCGAGTTAACCGGTATCTTTTAAAAAAATAAACTTTAAGATTCACTATTACTAAATTCTCTTTGCTCCCACCACAATTTCCCCTCAAGACTCATTTGTCTTCGAATGCAAGTAAAGAGAAGCGTCAAAAATAAAAAATAAAATCTTGAATTTTTTACTATTCAAACGTGAAATTGTTGAATTTCAACTCCAATCAACTTGAGGTTAAATATATATACTTTACCGTTTTATCTTTATTTTTACGTTATATAAACTATACGAAGTCAATAAAAAAACAAGCTTCACTAATACTAAATTATATAAAACGTAGTATACGATATCAAATCAGACACGCTTTTGGGACTAATTTTTTGTCTCATTTCTTCTACTCTTTCACAAACACCTACTCTTTCTTCAACCTTTATAACACATTTCAACCTTATAATTTGCTTGCAATTGTGTTGCATATTCACGGTCCATTCAAAATTGTTTATCTCAACATGTTACAAACACGACAAGTTAATTTATTCACTCTTGACTATTAATATAGAAAGGCTAAATAGATTTAAATAACGTTATCAAGTGACATAGAGTATTGATTCAAATGTCATGCACACTTGACAAAGTCCGATATGATACTTCGAACAAGGCAGTCAACTCCGTAACCTTCCTTGACAATTACATACCGAACAAATGCTTCAACTTGGATATACCATTAGAGAATTGATAAGATAAATCAAACAAGTGTGATCCGTATAGATCTAATCAATTTTCTAATGGCCGATCAAGTTGAAGAATTTTTTATCTACATACTCATTGAAAACGGACATGGAGTTATTACTACACAAACCAATGTTTATAGATGTAAGGAAATATGTCCCACATTGACAATATGACCGATTAAATTGAAGCATTTTTTAGATATGCAGTACGGATACGGAGTCGTATCTTACCTATAAAATTGTAGGGATTTTCTCATATTTCATATTTTAAATCTCTTTGAAACGCATCATTCATTTCAACACACTAGACAAATATACTTACGAAATAGTCATTTGTATTTGTTACTACGATGTCGGTATGATAAACGTTATCCCTCATTCCTACGTCACCCACCCCAGTGGATACATGCACATCCTTTATATCTCTAATTGGATATTCTCTACTTATAATCTCGTTGGACTCGTCGAAATATAAGATGACATTTTATTCATTATCCTCTTTTAAGAGTCATCTTTAACCATACTTTCCCCGATCCCTTTAAAAGTGTTGACTCATCTTAAATAATCATCTTCTTTTTTCGTGATGATTTGCATAAGGTGACGCTACAGGTGAACTCAAACGATTATCATGTAATTATTGTTGAAATTACTCTTATTATTGGTGTCAAAACATTAAGATTAGATTTGTCAAATTACCAAAATATTATGTGATAGTGAGTATAAACCCAATCGAAAAATTACGTATAATAATATCATAGTTCAATTTTAAATTTCAGTTAAATTTGATGTTAGTTTCAATCAAATTTGATTCTTAAGTATGTCAAATAAGTAAAGAGCATGGATATCTCATCAATTCTCTAATGACGGAGACTACTTTGTTATGTTTGAAGTATCATATTTGACTTTGACTTCTCTACATATTATAAAAGTTATTTTTTATAATATATGACGGAGGAAAAAATAAAATCATGATGATTAAAAAAAACTTAAAATTATAAAAAAAAAACTCACATTAACAAATATCAAAAGATGTTATCGTCATTAATTTATAATTATATTTATTAATTGTAAAAATGATGATTTATTATGTTAAATATTAAATATCTTCTTTATTTGACCCTGAAAGTTTTGGGTTAAACCTTTTAGGTACACCAAATTTATAGCCGAGCAAATTGAATTATTTCTTAGATATACACTTATTGAAGAAGGATACGGAACCGTATACTACCAACAAAATTGTAGGAAGATTCTCATATTCCATAATTTAAATCACTTTAAAAAGTATCTTTCATTCCAACCATCTCAAACGTACACTACCTAATTATGCCGGCGGCGGCCTCCAAACCGATGACGTCGTTCCATTAGATGGTTATACTTACAAAATACCCGATAATATATATCTCCTTTCGACCTATTTTTTAATAGCACTCTTTGTTGTTGTTACTACGACGTCTGAAAATACTTTATCCCTTTTTCAACTCTCTCTTTCTAAAATTATTATGAGAAAAAAAAAAGTTCAATCTTTTATAGGAAAAGGATAGCTTACTGCTCCCTCAACCTCTTTTCTTAAAATTATTGTGAAGTGTTGGTAAGGAAGAAGAAGGATTGCGTTGAAAATGCAGAAATAGTTGAATTCATGATTTTGTATGCACGTTTATAGATGTTTTGGTGTGATTTGAAAATTCAAAATCTCCATCTCTGTATTATCTTCTCCATTCGGGTAGGGAGAGAGAAATGCATGCAGTTTAATTACTTTGTCATGTCCGTCGGAATGCACTTGTATCTCTGCTCCTAAGTTTAATCACAATGAAAATTGTTTCAATTGATTTTAATTTTCAGTAATTGTGTATGTCTATTTGATATAACTTTATCTGTTTTCATTTGTAATGAAATGAGAAAATTCAAAAATTGGGATCTAAGTTTTCAGTACACTAATGACCGAGCACATTGAAACATTTCTAAAGCATGTACTCATTGAGGAAGGATATGAAGCGGTATCCTATCTACAAATTTTAAATATGTTTCAAACGTATCCTTCATTTCAACCTATTGTTTCAAACATTTATTTCCGTGATTATTATGGCGTCGTCTTCCAAACCGAGAAACGTATAACTAACTAAATAAACTTAATTAGTCTTCGCCACAAAAAATAAAAATATACGGCGTCGTTCCATTAGACGACTTTACTTACAAAATACCAATTAAAATATATATTCTTCCGAGATATACTCTGATAGCTCCCTTCGTAACTGTTAGTACGATGTCGAGATAACAAACGTTATCCCTCACTCATACGTCACTCACCCCGTACGTTATTCGCACATTTATAATCTCTCTAACTAAGAAGTCTCTACTTATGATCTCGTATGACTTGTCCAAAATACTAGACACATTTTAGTCATTATCTTTCTCTTATCATTGACAATAGTTGGTCGGGTTCGTTTAGACGTACTGACCCTGCTCCGATATATCAGGTATTTATATTCTTTATTAAAATTTATAATATGATTTTAAATGATACTCATTTTTTCTTTGATGATTTGAATAAGGTGGTGCTACAAATGAAATCGGAGGATCGTCATAAGATCATGCTCCGAATTTCTCATATTATCGGTGTCGAGGATCTAGCACTAGATGTGTTAAATGATCAAAATATTTTAGTAATAGGAAGCATGAGTCTCAACCAAATGTTAGATATCATTGGAGAGATGCATGAGATTGGAGATATAAAAATAATTTCTATCTTACTGTTTATCGATTAAAATTATGTGTCATTTTTAATCATGCAATCTAATTGAAATGTTTGTGATTAGATAGAATGTGCATAATATTTGATACACTAGTCTATGTGTAACTTGACAGTGTTATTATAATCTGTTTAGCCTTCCTATATAATATTGGTAACCAAAAGTGTATATGTTACCTTCTTTTGTGGCGCTTGTAACTATATGAGTCAAAGAGTTTTTGATGAATTGTGAATACAATTGCAATAAGACTATAAATAAATGATGATATGTATGTTTAGACATTTTACATGAAACTCAATGAGTAGATCAAGTTGGCTCTGATAGTAGGACAAAGTATCTCCGTAACATCTCTCAAAGATTACATGGCACATAAATGCTTCAAACTGGATACGATATTAGATGAATAATAATATATATGTGTATTGTACTTGTTTGATATTCCTAAACATCAAATTTAACTAAATTTAACATTAATAACAATACAAAGTCGCCTTTGTAGCCTCTCTCTCAAAGAGTATATACCGAACAAATGCTTCGACCTTCAGTTATGATACGTAACATATCAATTAAATTTATACTCCCCATCACATAAATATTTTGGTTATTTGACAAATCTGTTCTAAATGACACGCAATAATATGAGCAATTTGGACAATGATAATACGACAATTATTAAATCTAACTAGTAAATGAGTATCATTTAAATCATATCATACAATTAATAAAAAATATAAATAACTACCCTTCGGAGGCGGGTCAACACGTTTGAAAGGATCGATAAAACTTTGGTTTGGTTAAATATGATTACTTAAAAGAGAATAATGACTAAAATGTTGTCTTTTTTTTTTTTTTTACGAGTCCTACAAGATTATAACCGGACAATAACCTGTTAGAGAGATAAGAGATGTGTACGTATCCACCTGAATGAGTTACGTAGGATAAGAGATAACGTCTGAGATGAGTACGTATCCACCTTAAGTGATGTAGGGATAAGGGATAAGGTCTATCTAAACTACGTAGCAAAAACAACTAAGAGTGCTATTAGAAAATATGTCGAAATGAGATATATACTATCGGGTATTTTATAAGTATAACCATCTAATTGAACGAAACAATCGGTTTGGAGGTCGTCGCCGGTATAATTAGGTATTGTACGTTTGAAATAGTTGGTTGGAGTGAAAGATACGTTTCAAAGAAATTTAAATTATGGAATATGAGAATCTTCATACAAATTTGGTGGGAAGTATACGGCTCCGTTTCTTTCCTCAATGAGTGCATACATTAGAAATAATTCAATTTGCTCGGCTATAAATTTGGTGTACCTAACCTATTTAACCCAACTTTCAGTGTCAACTTTGGGTCAAATACATAAGATAATTAACATTTAACATAATAAATCATCATTTTTATAATTAATAAATATAAATATAAATTAATGACAATAACTTTTTTGGGCAATTTTGGTAACTAGGCCTTTTTGAAAAACCAGAGTAGTAAGTAGGCTTTTTAATGTTTCAATTAAGTAAATATACCCCAACCTTTTGTATTTATTTTAAATTCTACACACTCTTCTCTCAAAGGGTACATATACTAAACACAAAACTAGAAAAAGGCTAGTAAACCAAATTGTTCCAACTTTTTTTGAGATTTGCTAACGTGAGTTTTTTATATTTTTTATTTTTTATTTTAATCATCATCTCACAAATTAATCCATTTTATTTTTTTCCTCCGTAATACACACTTTTCTCTCAAGGTTTACATTTACTAAACACAAAACTAGAAAAAGCCTAGTAAACCAAATTGTTCCAACTTTTTTTGAGATTTGCTAACGTGAGTTTTTTATATTTTTTATTTTAATCATCATCTTACAAACTAATCCATTTTATTTTTTCCTCCGTAATACATAATAAAAAATGAATTTTATATTATGTAGAGAAGTCAAAGTCAACTCTGATACTTCGAATAGAACAAAGTAGTGCTCGTTATTAGAGAACTGATGAGATATCTATGCACTTCACTTATTTGACATACCTAATAATAAAATTTGATTGAAACTAAAATTAATTTAACTGAAAGTTAACATTGAATTATGATATTATTATATATAATTTTTCAATTGGATTCATACTCCCTATCACAATAATATTTTATTTATTTGACAAATCTGTTTCTGATATTCTGATATCAGTTGATTTTAGTTTTCAGTAATTGTGTATGTTTGATATGACTTTATCTGTTTTGATTTGGAATGAAATGAGGAAATTCCAAAATTGAGATGTAAGTTTTCAGTAGTTTTCAAGTACACTAATGACCGAGCAGATTGAAACATTTATAAGACATTTACTAATTGAGAAACGATACGGAGCGATATCCTATTCACAAATTTACAAGTAGATTAGCCTACACATTTTAAATCGATTTCAAATGTATACTTCATTTCAAACTTTTGTTTCAAACATTTATTTCCCTAATTATCCTAGCGTTGTCTTCCAAACCAACGGTTTCGTTCCATTAAACGGTTTTACTTACGAAATACCAAATAGAATATATATTCTTCCGAGCTATCCTCTGATAGCTCCCTTCGTAGGTGTTAGTACGATGTTCGGGATGACAGACGTTATCCCTCACCCATACGTCACTCACCCCCGCACGTTATTCGCACATTCCTTATCTCTCTAACCGGAAAGTCTCTATTTATAATCTCGTAGTACTTGTCCAAAATATTAGACAATATTTTAGTCATTATCCTCCTCTTATCATTGACTATAGTTGGTCAAGTCCGTCTATACGTACTGGTTTTGCTCCGATATATCAGGCATTTATACTCTTTATTAAAGTGTATGACACGATTTTAAATGATACTCATTTTTTCGATTTGTACAAGGTGGTGCTATAATTGAACTCGGATGACCAACATAGGATCATTATCTAGCACTAGATTTGTTAAATAAATAAAATATCTTTGTAATAGAAAGAATGAATCCCAACCAAATTTTAGATACCATTGGAGAGATCCATATGATTGGAAATTTAAAAATAATTTCTATCTTACCGGTTATCAATTAAAACTATGTGTTATTTTTAATCATGCAATCTAATTGAAATGTTTGTGTTTAGATAAACTGTGCATAATATTTTATACATTAGTCTATGTGTCACTTGACAATGTTATTTGAATCTGTTTAGCCTTCTATATAATATTGGTAACCAAAAGTGCATATGTTACCTTCTTTTGTGGCGTTTGTAATGATGATAAGCAAAAGAGTTTTGTATGAATTGTGAACACAATTGTAAAAAGACTACAGATAAATGATGATATGTATGTGTAGAAATTTTATATGAAACACAATGAGTAGACCAAGTCGGCTCTGATACTAGACCAAAGTCGTCTCCGTAGCATCTCTCAAAGATTATATGTCACACAAATGCTCCTACCTGGATACGACATTAGATGAATGATGATACATATGTGTAGTATACTTATTTGATATTTTTAAACATCAAATTTAACTAAAGCTAACATCAATAACTAAACAAAGTCGCCTTTGTAGCCTCCCTCTCACAGAGAACATACCGAACAAATGTTTCGAACTTCGTTTATAATGCGTAACATATCAATTAAATTTATACTCCCCATAACAATAATATTTTGGTCATTTGACAAATCTGGATACGTCGTAGTAACAACTAAGAGTTATATTAAAAAATAGGTCGCAAGGAAATATATACTATCGGCTATTTTGTAAGTATGACCATCTAATGGAACGAAGCCATCGGTTCAGAGGCCGCCACCAATATAATTAGGTATTGTACGTTTGAAATAGTTGGTTGGGATGAAAGATACGTTTCAAATAGATTTAAATTATGAAATATGAGAATCTTCCTACAATTTGGTGGGAAGTATACGGCTCCGTATCTTTTCTCAATGAGTGCATACATAAGAAATAATTCAATTTGCTCGGCTATAAATTTGGTGTACCTAACCAATTTAGCCCAACTTTCAATTTCAACTTTGAGTCAAATACATAAGATAATTAACATTTAACATAATAAAACATCATTTTTACAATTAATAAATATAATTATAAATTAATGATGATAACTTTATTTGAAATTTGCTAACGTGAGTTTTTATATTTTTAATTTTTCTATTTAATCATCATCTCAAAAACTAACCCATTTTATTTTTTTCCTTCCGCCATATATTATAAAAAATAAATTTTATACTATATAGAGAAGTCAAAGTCAACTCTGATACTTTGAACATAACAAAGTAGTTTACGTTATTAGAGAATTGATTATATATCCAGCACTTCATTTATTTGGCATGCCTTATACAATTTGATTGAAACTAAAATCAAATTTAACTGAAATTTAATCTTGACCTATAATATTATTATATGTAATTTTTCAATTGAATTCATACTCTCTATCACATTAATATCTTAGGGATTAATAGACGTACCGACGAAAATCTATAATTGTTACCCCAGCTACGCTATTCGCGTGCGTAGTTGTTAGGGTCTCCAACTACGCTTTTGGGAACGTAGTTGGAGTTCCAAAAAAAATAAAAATATCAACTACGCTTGTGGGGAGCGTAGTTGGAGTTTCCAAAAAAAAAATTAAAATCTTTTTTTTTGGAAACTCCAACTACGCTACCAAAAGGAGTAGTTGATATTTTTATTTTTTTGAAACTCCAACTACGCTTCCCAAAAGCGTAGTTGGGGACCTTATCAACTTCGCGTGCGTAGTTATGGTCACTAATAGAGATTTTCGCCGGTAGATTTAAAAATCACGATATTTTAGTCATTTGATAAATCTGTTCCCAAATTTTTTTTTGACACCAGTTGATTTTAGTTTTCAATAATTTTGTATGTCTATTTGATATCACTTTATCGATTTGAAATGAAATGAGGAAATTTAAAAATTGAGATCTAAATTTTCACTAGTTTTCAAGTATACTAATGACCGAGTATATTGAAACATTTCTAAGACATGTACTCATTAAGGAAGGATACGAAGCGGTATCCTATCCACAAATTTACAGTTTGATTATCATACACATTTTACATCGGTTTCAAATGTATCATTCATTTCAACCTATTGTTTCAAATATTTATTTCCCTGATTATCGTGACGTCGTCTTCCAAACCGACGGCGACGTTCCATTAGACGTTTTTACTTACGAAATAACAATTAGAATATATATTCTTACGAACTATTCTCTCATAGCTCCCTTCGTAGTTGTTAGTACGATGTCCGGGATGACAGACGTTATTCCTCACCCATACGTCACTCATCCCGGACGTTATTTTCGCAATTCTTATCTCTCTAACCGGGAAGTCTCTATTTATAATCTCGTAGGACTTGTCCAAAATATTGGACAACATTTTAGTCATTATACCCCTCTTATCATTGACTATAGTTGGTAAAGTCCGTCTAGACGTACTAGCTCTGCTCCGATATATCCGACATTTATACTCTTTATAAAAGTGTATGACATGATTTTAAATAATACTCATTTTTTTCTTTGATGATTTGTACAAGGTGGTGCTACAAATGAACTCGAAGAACCAACATAGGATAATGCTCCGAATTTCTTATATTATCGGTGTCGAGGACCTAGCACTAGATGTGTTAAATGATCAAAATATCTATTGTAATAGGAAGCATGAATACCAACCAAATGTTAGATATCATTGAAGAGAAGTATGGGATTGGATATTTAAAAATAATTTCTATCTTGTCGATTAACAATCAAAACTATGTGTCATTTTTAATCATACAATATAATTTAAATGTTTGTGTTTAGATAGAATGTGCATAATACGTTATACATTAGTTTATGTGTCACTTGATAGTGTTATTTGAATCTTTTAGTCTTCTTATATAATATTGGTAACCAAAAGTTCATATATTACCTTTATTTGTGGCGTTTGTAACGATGGATCAAAGAGTTTTGTATGAATTGTGAACACAATTGCAAGAAAACTATAGATAAATGATGATATATATGTGTAGGAATTTTACATAAACCCCAATGAGTAGACCAAGTCGGCTCTGATACTAGTGCAAAGTCGTCTCCGTAGCATCGCTCAAAGATTACATGTCACACAAATGTTTCAACCTGTATATGACATTGGATGAATGATATTATGTATGTGTAGTGTACTTGTTTGATATTCCTAAACATCAAATTTAACTGAATCTAACATTAATAAAAAGACAAAGTCGTCTTTGTAGCCTCTCTCAAAGAGTACATACCAAACAAATATTTCGACCTTCGGTTATGATACGTAACATATCAGTTAAATTTATTTTGTCCATCACAATAATATTTTGTTCATTTAACAAATCAGTTTATAAATGACCCGCTATAATATGAGCAATTTGATAATGATAGTACGACAATTCTTAAAGTTCACTTGTAAATGAGAACCATTTAAATCATGTCATACAATTAATAAAAAATATAAATAACTAACTTTCGGGACGAGTCAACACGTCTGAAAGAATCGAGAAAACTTTGGTTTGGTTAAAGATAAAAATAAATGGAGAATAATAACTAAAATGTTGTCTAATATTTTTTACGAGTCCTACAAGATTATAACCGGAGAATACCCAGTTAGAGCGATATGGGATATGTACATCTCCACTGAATAAGTTACGTAGAGATAAGGGATAACATATGAGATGAGTACGTATCCACTGATGAATGATGTAGGGATAAGACATAACGTCTATCTAATCGTCTTAGTAGCAGCAACTAAGAGTGATATTAGAAAATTGGTCGAAAAGAAATATATATTATCGGGTATTTTGTAAATATAACCATCTAATGGAACGAAGTCATTGGTTTGGAGGCCGTCACTGGTATAATTAGGTAGTTTACGTTTAAAATTGTTGGTTGAAATGAAAGGTACATTTCAAATATATTTAAATTATAGAATATAAGAATCTTCCTACAATTTGGTGGGAAGTATACGGCTTCGTATCCTTCCTCAATGAGTGCATATATAAGAAATGATTCAATTTGCTCGGCTATAAATTTGGTATACCTAACCAATTTAACCTAACTTTCAATTACTATTTTGTGGTAAATAAATAAGATAATTAACATTTAACGTAATAAATTATCATTTTTACAATTAATAAATATAATTATAAATTAATGACAATAACTTTGTTTGATATTTGCTAGGGTGAGTTTTTTATATTTTTAATTTTTTTGTTATCATCATCTCAAAAACTAACCCATTTTATTTTTTTCTTCCGTCATATATTATAAAAAAATAAATTACATATTATGTAGAGAAGTCAAAGTCAACTCTGATACTTCGAAAAGAACAAAGTAGTCTCCGTTATTAGAGAATTGATGAGATATCTATGCACTTCACTTATTTAGTATACCTAATAATAAAATTTGATTGATACTAAAATCAAATTTAACTGAAATTTAACGTTGACCTATGATATTACTATATGTAATTTTTCAATTGGATTCATACTCCCTATCACATTAATATTTTAGTTATTTGACAAATCTAGTTCTAATATTTTGACACTTATTGATTTTAGTTTTCAATAATTGTGTATGTATGTTTGATATGATTATCGATTTGGAATGAATTGAGTAAATTCAAAAATTGAGATCTAAGTTTTCATTAGTTTTCAAGTAAACCAATGACCGAACAGAATGAAACATTTCTAAGACATGTTCTCATTGAGGAAGGATACGGAGCGGTATCCTATCCACAAATTTACAGGGAGATTATTATACACATTTTAAATCGGTTTAAATGTATCCTTCATTTCAACCTATTGTTCCAAACATTTATGTCCCTGATTATCCTAGCGTCGTTCTATTAGACGGTTTTACTTACGAAATAACAATTAGAATATATATTCTTCCGAGCTATCCGCTGATAGCTCCCTTCGTAGTTGTTAGTACGATGTATTGGATGACAGACGTTATCTCTCACCCATACGTTACTAAACCCGGACATTTTTCGCACATTCCTTATCTCTCTAACCGGAAGTCTCTATTTATAATTTCGTAGGACTTGTCCAAAATATTAGACAACATTTTAGTTATTATCCTCCTCTTATTATTGACTATAGTTGGTCAAGTCCGTCTAGACGTACGGGCTCTGCTCCGATATATCAGACATTTATACTCTTTATTAAATTGTATGACATGATGTTAAATGATACTCATTTTTCTTTGATAATTTGTAGAAGGTGGTGCTACAAATGAACTCGGAGGACCAACATAGGATCATGTTCCGAATTTCTCATATTATCGGTGTCGAGTACCTAACACTAGATGTGTTAAATGATCAAAATATCTTTGTAATAGGAAGTATGAATCACAACCAAATGTTAGATACCATGGGAGAGATGCATGAGATTGAAGATATAAAAATAATTTCTATCTTATTGGTTACCGATCAAAATTATGTGTCATTTTTAATTATGCAATCTAATTGAAATGTTTGTGCTTAGATAGAATGTGCATAATATTCTATGCATTAGTTTATGTGTCACTTAACAATGTTATTTGAATCTATTTAGTCTTCCTATATAGTATTGGTAACCAAAAGTGCATATGTTACCTTCTTTTGTGGCGTTTGTAACTATGATGAGGCAAAGAGTTTTGTATGAATTGTGAACACAAATACAAGAAGACTATAGATAAATGATGATATGTATGTGCAGGGATTTTACATGAAATCCAATGAGTAGACAAAGTCGTCTCTGATACTAGGGCAAAGTCGTCTCCGTAGCGTCTCTCAAACATTATATGCCACACAAATGCTTCAACCTGGATATGACATTAGATGAATGATGATATGTATGTGTAATGTACTTGTTTGATACTCCTAAACATCAAATTTAATTGAAGCTAACATAAATAACAAGACAAAGTCGCCTTTGTAGCCTTTCTCAAAGAGTACATACCGAACAAATGTTTCGACCTTTCGGTTATGATACGTAACATATCAATTAAATTTATGCTCCCCATCACAATAATATTTTGGTCATTTGACAAATCTGTTTTAAATAACCCGCAATAATATGAGCAATTTGGACAATGATAATACGACAATTCTTATAGCTCACTTGTAAATGAGTATTATTTAAATCATGTTATATAATTAATAAAAAAAATATAAATAACTAACCTTCGGATGCGTAAGTATCCACCTGCATGAGTTACGTAGGGATAAGGGATAACGTCTAGGATGCGTAAGTATCCACCTGCATGAGTGCCGTAGGATAAGGGATAACGTCTATCTAGACGTCGTAGTAACAACAACTAAGAGTGCTATTAGAAAATAGGTCGGAAGAAAATATATATTATCGGGTATTTTGTAAGTATAATCATCTAATTAAACAAAGCTATCGGTTTGGAGGCCGCCACAAGTATAATTATGTAGTGTACGTTTGAAATAGTTGGTTGGATGAAAGATACGTTTCAAATAGATTTAAATTATGAAATATGAGAATCTTCCTACAATTTGGTGGGAAGAATACAGCTCCGTATCCTTCCTCAATGAGTGCATACATAAGAAATAATTCAATTTACTTAGCTATAAATTTGGTGTACCTAACCAATTTAACCAACTTTCAATTTCTACTTTGGGTCAAATACATAAGATTATTAACATTTAACATAATAAATCATCATTTTTACAACTAATAAATATAATTATAAATCAATGACAATAACTTTGTTTGAAATTTGCTAACGTGAGCTTTTTATATTTTTAAATTTTTTTTAATCATCATCTCAAAAACTAACCCATTTTATTTTTTTACTCCGTCATATATTATAAAAAATAAATTTTATATTATGTAGAGAAGTGAAAGTCAACTCTGATATTTCGAACAGAACAAAGTAGTCTATGTTATTAGAAAATTAATGAAATATCTATGCACTTCACTTATTTAGCATACCTAAGAATAAAATTTGATTGAAACTAAAATCAAATTTAACTGAAATTTAACTTTAAACTATGATATTATTATATGTAATTTTTCAATTGAATTCATACTCCCTATTACAGTAATATTTTAGCCATTTGACAAATCTGATCCTAATATTTTAACACCAATAATAGAAGCAATTTGAACAATGATTACATGATAATCGTCTGAGTTCACTTATAGCATCACCTTATGCAAATCATCACGAAAAAAGAAGATTATTATTGAACAAAAGGGGTAAGTTGGTAGATATTGTATCAATGTAGAATGAATAGGCAGTTATGTATCAATGAGTATTGTATAGGTCCCTGCCAATTTTTCAAAAAAGATAAATTACCCAATAATTGAATATTCTTCCGAAATTAATAAGATCCTCTCTCATAATTAATTGGTTTGTTTTGTAATTAAATTAGAAAAATGATATTTGTTACCTACAATTAAGGAGACAGTTTCTCCAAAAAATTTTTTGTCAACGTGATTTCATTATTACGATCGTGAAAGATTTGAAGGGAATAACCACCATTTTTTCACAGAGAATCGATCATCATCATCCAAATCGTTGAATATGTGCAGTTGGTAGGGAATTCATTTTATGAATTTACAAAAATCGTTGAGGATCGGTATCGAGGAAGAGATCATTCGAGTTGAGGATCGGTTATTGGGCATTTCGACGAAGATTTCATTACAGTTGAGGATCAGTTTCTGCAATCTGCTTCAATTTGGCGTAATAATCATTGATTTCGTTTTCTTGCGTCCAGATCTGTAAGGTAAGTTTGTTTTTCATATTATGTATCACGATACGGTTATCGTTCAACCTTTTGCTCCCTTTTTTCATGCGTGGATTCGGAACTGTAATTGTGTGCCATCGTCTTTGTAAAAAGATGTGTGATGTCTATGAATTTTATGTAATAGCTAGGATTTCCGAATTCTAATTAATGTTGATTAACTTAATCGTTGATAGTAATTGACATATAACTTGCGAAGATTTCGCAAGTGATGAGTAAGAGTCCCACTGTTATGTTCCTGGCGTAATTTTGGACGTTTGGGGAATTTTTACTTTTTCCCCCGGGTAATTATTTTTACCCTCCGGTGTTATTTGGAGCATTTGGGAGCTCCAATTAATAAAAATGTAGTTGAGAGAAATGATCAGGACATCGGATATGTCCTAGATATGAAATAACATGGAGAGGGCAAAACGACCAAAAGAGTCGCTATTTCGTTTCTTAACGACTAAGAAAGACAGCTTAGGAATACACGTTTTCCGAGACAGTTGTGGAATAATTATCCCTACAATATTCCAGATTTATTATTCCAATCTCGAGAAGTTTGGAGAAGGAGGTTCGACCCGCCTTTGGATCGGTTAATGGATAATTATCGACTTTACTAAAGGATAATTATCGTCTTCACTATAAATAGCGGAAAATCCTTTATTAATTCATTTCCTTTCACGTTTTCTCGTAAAAGCTCTGATTTCTCTCAACCTTCAAACTCAGATCTACTCTCCGTTTTTAATCCGATTTCAATTCCGTTTGAGTTTCTGGATTCCTCTCTTCATTCTCTTCATATCGGTACCGAGTTTTTGCATTTCCGAGTATATGGAGGGCTGGTCGAGCATATATGTCACCAGGACGGTTCCGTCGCTCAGATTCCGGTGAATTTGATGTTGTCCATGCGTAGCCTGCGTCGCTGTGTTTCCGAATCTTCTTTCAGATCGTCAATCGGGTTAGTAACGAATAAGTTATGAATTTATTCATTTTTCGTACTGCGATTTGGCCTAAATTGACTTTAGGCTTGTCAAAATGGATAATTAGAAATTCCATTATGGTCGTTATATTATTCTGGTGATTATGGGTAGTTTGTTTGATGAAATCTGATGACAGGTGGGTTTAGAAATTGCCTGCGGACAAAACGTTATTCTGGCAAAATCTAATTAATTAATTAAAGGTTAATTAATTAAATTAGGATTAAAATTGAGATTGAGGAATGTTGATTAGATACTACCTTGAGATTTGAGGAATTGTGAGTTATGCTGAGATATTGAGGTTAAGTTGGTTGTGAGGCTCATAGATTGAGTATGATCCTTATGGATCCCTTTGGGTCTAGGTGTGACCCCTTTGATGAATAGAGGTTGATATATCTCTTTATGCCTTTTTATAGGCCGTGTTGTCCCTCCAGTGTAGAGGTGATCGTGGTTGAGGTTGTACGAGGTTGAGGTAAGTCCGTAGGACTTACTTAGCTACCATCCCTATATTGGGTGTTTGCATGAGTGGTGTGTGCTTTATATGTTTGCTATGATAGCATGAGTTGTCGTTTTTATCGACCTATGTTCTATTGACTGCCCCACTGCGTGGCTGTGATAACCTTTCCCTTTCATCCCGCCGTGGAGTCTGGGAGGTTCTCTGATGTCAGGCCAGACTAGTTTACAGGAAGGGCGCAATCCACTCCCATAGGGTACACGGATTGTGTGACCGATACTCGTACAGCTGGACATTGTACTCAGAGGCGGGGATGTATCGGTCCTCGTGTCACATACTTTCATCTATCTATATATATACGGTTTTTGAGTGAATGGTTATTATATAAAGATAATAAATGGGTAAATGTGTGATAGCATGCTGAGGTGTTTATCTTTCTTGATTGTGTTTGTGCTTATGCATTACCTCATATATGTATGGTTAGCTAACGGTTTCATACCGTGTTGTAGATGTTTACAAGTTAGGCGCTACTGGGTGATCTGGCAGGGTGACAGGCCGAGGACTCTCGTACATTAGGTGGTTGGTTTGGGGTTGTTGTGTTTCCCCTCCTGCGTGAGGATGATCTTTTGTACCTCCTGTGTGAGGATGTCGTTTTATATACTCGGCTATGTTGTTGTTTACTTTGAGTCGTACAATTTATATTGTTTTATGTATTTGTTTTATATTTGTCAGTGCCATGTTGTAAGGTCCAGTGAACTTGTTGTCAGGCTAGGGTCAGGATCCATTGTGAGATCCTAGCCCAATGTGACATCCCAAGTCCCGCGGATTCGGGGTGTTACAGAGTTGGTATCAGAGTCCAGGTTGACAACAATGGCACTTGCTACCTGCAATGAGGTTTGATAGGTAAAATAAACAGAGCCCACATGAGATCTGACTTTTTCAAAGGTTTTGGTTTTAAGTGTGGTTTTGGGATAGAATGTACGAGAAGTCGTCACCTCTGTCATGGATCTCTACAGCGTAGATATGTATATATATCTGTGTGTACTATGGATTATGTGGATGTATTATATACATATCGATACCTATGGCATATATATAGCCTTATAAGATTAGGTGTGTATATCCTACAGATGACTCAAACTAGAGCAATATCTGTAGTGGGATGAGGTAGGGGTACACCCCCTCTTCCTCCAGTGGTGATAAGTCAGGGACCAATTTCCGTTGTTGTTTCGCCTATGGCAGAGAACGAGTTTGAAGAGGCTGATTGTGTCTCCATGAGTAGATCCTAGTTTCAAGAATATATGTAACAAGTATATGAAGCGGTGATAGCGGGTAGATCCACACCGGATTTACCAACAATTGTGAGATCAACTGAAGCTTCTGGATCCGGAAAGAAGCAATGGACTGAATCAGTTACTGGAGAAGCAAAGATGATGAATGGGGGAACCAAGTCCGATATCAGGACAATCTAGTGAGCATTTGGCCACGAAGATGAATGGCAAGGAACTATAGTGTTTTAATTGCGTGGAAGTTGGGACGTTGGCGAGTTGTGTGCCCAAAGGCGCCCATCATATGCTTTATGTGTGGTAAAGTAGGGCATAGAGCGAAGTTTTGTTGACAGGGCAAGACATTGCCTTTACAGGTTCCCTTCAAGAGTGAGATCATTCCAGGTGGACGACGAAGGTCGAGTTACCCTTCAGTTGCACATGTTGCAAGGATGGGATGATTATGTTTCAGTTGTGGCTATCCAGATCATTTGCGCTATGTGCCCCCTTTGGCACTGATAGCTTGTTTCACTTGTGGTGAGTTAGGTCATCTGGCCCTTTCTGTCAACACGGTGGTGTTTCTTCCCAGCAAGACCTTCCTCTTTCCGGTGCAGAAAGAGTGGAAGTGGCGGCTATAGTAATGACCTCAGTGATACTTGAGGAGCATAGATCCGAGATCAAGTGATGATATGTAGTGGAGCTACGGGAGTTAGCTGTTATAGGTACCGTTTTCGTTAATGGTTTACGTGGTGAAGTTTTGCTTGTTGTGAGTGCTATGCACGTCATGTCTTTCGATGCATGCGTTAATGGTTGAATTTTGGTATATAGTGGAAGGTGGATTTTCCTTTACAGGACTACCTTTATGGGTCTGAGATACCCGTGAGATATGTGTTTGTTCCCTTGTTCTGGGACTTGTGTATGGCTTGTAGACTTCTTTTTCATGTTGTAGGTGCATGAGGAAGTCATTATGTGTATGGATTGTATGAATAGATATCATGCGGTGTTAGATATTAATAGTAAGGCTATTATAGTCTTTACTGAGGTGGTAATTAGAGGTCTTCTAAGGTTAAGACCTTTGAAGAGACGGGTTTGTCATCAGGAATGTACGAGCAGCGAGCTGATAGCACAGGGATGTGACGCCTTCTAGTGTTATACCATGAAGGAGCGAGATAGTCTAACAATGGAAGGTATTCTAGTTGTTTATGAGTTTATAGACGTGTTACTGAACCGTCTAGTTTCCACCTCAGCGGAGTGTGGACATTGTTATCGAGTTGAAGTATGATACAAGATTGAATGGGAAAGCCACACTATATGGTGCTTGTTGAGATATTGTACTGATAACTTGAAAAGTTGATCGGAACGGGTTTACCCTAGTGGGTTCTATGTTCCGTATTGACGACCTGATGAGTTAGCTTCAAGAAGCAATTGTGTTTTCAGGATTCCTTTGTGCTCAAGATATCCCTAGTCATGGATGAGAGAGAAGCATGTGTATGAGATAGCATCCCATACCCGTTATGGACACTACGAGTTTGTAGTGATGTCATTTGGGTTGACAAATGTTTTAGTAGTTTTTATGGAGTTGATGAATAGTATCTTCATCGACTTCCTTGATTAGTTGGTGGTGGACTTCATGGATGACATGTCGGTATACTCTCATAGCAGAGAGTAGTAGACCGATCGTTTGAGGACCGTTTTGTAGATTTCGAGAGATAGAGGGTTGTATGCTACGCGCTCTAAGTGTAAGTTGAGATGTCAGTGGTAGCCTTTTTAGGCCATGTTGTCTCCGCCAGTGGGATCATGATTGACCTGGCGAGAATTAAGTATGTTGTAACATGGGAGATACTGATGAACATTAAGGAATACGTAGTTTTCTCGGCTCAACCGATTGCTACCAATGCTTTGACGAAGGATTTTATATGATTATGTTGCGAGTCTTTTGAGAAGACCACCATAACTACGTGATGAAAGCAGTGCGTCTATGTTCTGAAGAGTTGAGGAGGCATTTGACCTCTGCTTCCATTCTGTTGTAGTTAGAAGATTTTTGAGATCCCGTGATTTACGGTGATACATCCCAGCTAAGTCTGAGATGTGTATTACTACAGAGGAGTAGGGTTATTGATATGTGTATTTACAGCTGAGAACGTATGATGAGAACTACCCGATTCATGATTTAGAGTTAGTAGTGGTAGTTAAGCCTTTAAGTTTTGAAGACCGTACCGGTGTGACCTTCATGTCAGATTTCTATAGATCATAGAAATCTGAAGTATATTTTATGCAATAGGGGTTGAATAACCGCTAGTGCTAAGAGCTTAAGTTGATCAAGACTTTGACCTGGAGGTTCCAATCATTCCGAGAAGTTGAACGTTGTCACCGACAACTGGAACGGAAAGACGCTCCAAGAGAAGATGATTGTGAGAAAGATAGTTCAGCTTCAGCTTCAGAGAAATCTAGCTTGGCTAGAGTTGGACAATCAGTGCCTTGATGAGGATACCCAGTTATACCTCAGAGATTCTACTTGGTCTGTTGGATGAGGTCCAACAAAAGCAAGAGACCTACCCGGCCTTGACAAGGTTTAGAGAAAGGATGTCTCGTACTGAGGCACCATAGTTCTCCATGGGAGTAGATGGACTGATGAAGAGTCATGACCACTTTTGTGTACCTGCTGATGTATATGGAGACATAGAATATTATGGTATACCCACTGTACGCCTTATTCGGTACATTCAGGTACGAGTAAGATGTACCACGAGATGAGACGATTATATTGTATGAAGCCGATATAACCAAATTTGTGATACAGTGTGTGACCTGTAAGCAAGTCTAGATAGAGTATTTCCGATCTAGAGATAAGCCCCACCCACTACCAGTGTAGTAGTAGAATTTGGGAGGACATCTCTATGGACTTTTTTTTTATGATATTGTGACCTAGTAGAAGATTTATGTTATCTGGATTGTTGGTAACAAATTGATGAAACCGGCACGTTTCATTTCTATCAGAAGGACGTGGCTAGTGAATGAATTGGCTGAGGAGTACACTAGACAGATAGTGAGACTCCATGGTATACCGAGAATGATCATTTCTGATCGAGATGGATGTTTTTACTTTGAGATTTTAGGCAGCAGATTCAGACTGCTTTGGGGACGAGTTTGTACCTCATGACTACACTTCACCCCCTAACAGATGGTCAGCTAGAGAGGATCATCTAGATCTTAAAGGTCTATTATAAGTTGTAAGTTGAATGGGAAACGTGGCTGGTTATATTACCTTCCATTAATGAGTTTATTATATAACAATGAAGGACGTGCATCTTTCTGTGATGGACCTATGAGGCAATATATATAGACATAGATGTCGTATATCCTTATGCTAGAAGTGATCTAGCAGTAGTAGTGTTATAACACCTGACTAGATTCAGGATTTTATAGTTCAAGTAACGTTGATTGAAAGAAGAATGCTGGTTTTACAGAGTAGCCAGATATTATATGCAGACAAGAGGCGTTAACCTCTAAAGTTCAAGTGAGAGTTCATGTCCGGCTGGAGGTATCTCAGCTGTGAGACGTTAGTTGTGTATTATGGAAAGGGGAACTGAGTTTCCAATATGTCGGTTACTTGAGATCTTGATCAGTTTTGTGAAGGCAACATGATGTTTAGCTTTCACTCTGAAGTTGGTGGATGTTCACCCAGTGTTCCTGTGTCTCAACTGAGGAAGTATATACCAGGTTGGAAACACCTTGTGAGTTATAATGATCTAGTGGTTAAGTTGAACCACATCGTTGTTGAGCATCTGATTACATTCTTGGAATAAGATATGAAACGCTTGCATTCGAAAGACATTCCCATATTGAGAATATTATGGTCGAGATGAAGACCTGAAGAGGCTATGTGAGAGACTGAGGATAGTGTCCTGAGGAACTATCGAGAGTATATGTTGGGACAGACCCATTTGTGGGAGCACGAGTAGATCTTAGTGCTATCTTGATGAATGTTGTGCTTATGTGCTTATATGCCTTGATGTGTTATTCCATGCTAGTTGTGATGTGATTTATGATCTTAGTAGATCTTGATGTGCTAGCGTGATGTATGTTATAGCTAGAGATGATTACTTCCTCCACGCTACCCGACTATGATTATATTTATAGCTGGAGATGGTTCTTTCCTCCATGCTATTTGAGTGGGATTAGGATTCAGCTAGAGATGGTTCTTTCCTCCATGCTACCTTGATGGACATAGTTCAGTGGAGATGTGATTCCTCCATGCGATATATATGTTTATGGGTTGGCTAGAGGCGTATTTCCTCTATGCATGTGATATGTTTTGGCTAGAGATGTGCTTTCTCTATGCCTTGTGATGTGGTATGGCGAGAGACGTGATTCCTCTACGCCTTTGGGTAGCGCTATGGCCCTTTTCCCTGGAGATGATGATTCCTCCATGTTTATACTTGAGGTTATAGATTGTTATAGGTTGTGATCTTTTGAACGGAGATGTGATACCTCCGATAGAAAGAGTGAGAGTTATACCTCAGCGTATGGGTCCGAGAGGATTTGGGAATTGTTCAAGTTTCGGGACGAAACTTTTTTTTTAGGGGTGTGTGATGTAATAGCTAGGATTTCCGAATTCTAATTAATGTTGATTAACTTAATCGTTGATAGTAATTGACATATAACTTGCGAAGATTTCGCAAGTGATGAGTAAGAGTCCCACTGTTATGTTCCTGGCGTAATTTTGGACGTTTGGGGAAATTTTTACTTTTTCCCCCGGGTAATTATTTTTACCCTCCGGTGTTATTTGGAGCATTTGGGAGCTCCAATTAATAAAAATGTAGTTGAGAGAAATGATCAGGACATCGGATATGTCCTAGATATGAAATAACATGGAGAGGCAAAACGACCAAAAGAGTCGCTATTTCGTTTCTTAACGACTAAGAAATACGGCTTAGGAATACACGTTTTCCGAGACAGTTGTGGAATAATTATCCCTACAATATTCCAGATTTATTATTCCAATCTCGAGAAGTTTGGAGAAGGAGGTTCGACCCGCCTTTGGATCGGTTAATGGATAATTATCGACTTTACTAAAGGATAATTATCGTCTTCACTATAAATAGCGGAAAATCCTTTATTAATTCATTTTCTTTCACGTTTTCTCGTAAAAGCTCTTATTTCTCTCAACCTTCAAACTCAGATCTACTCTCCGTTTTTAATCCGATTTCAATTCCGTTTGAGTTTCTGGATTCCTCTCTTCATTCTCTTCATATCGGTACCGAGTTTTTGCATTTCCGAGTATATGGAGGGCTGGTCGAGCATATATGTCACCAGGACGGTTCCGTCGCTCAGATTCCGGTGAATTTGATGTTGTCCATGCGTAGCCTGCGTCGCTGTGTTTCCGAATCTTCTTTCAGATCGTCAATCGGGTTAGTAACGAATAAGTTATGAATTTATTCATTTTCCGTACTGCGATTTGGCCTAAATTGACTTTAGGCTTGTCAAAATGGATAATTAGAAATTCCATTATGGTCGTTATATTATTCTGGTGATTATGTGTAGTTTGTTTGATGAAATCTGATGACAGGTGGGTTTAGAAATTGCCTGCGGGCAAAACGTTATTCTGGCAAAATCTAATTAATTAATTAAAGGTTAATTAATTAAATTAGGATTAAAATTGAGATTGAGGAATGTTGATTAGATACTACCTTGAGATTTGAGGAATTGTGAGTTATGCTGAGATATTGAGGTTAAGTTGGTTGTGAGGCTCATAGATTGAGTATGATCCTTATTGATCCCTTTGGGTCTAGGTGTGACCCCTTTGATGAATAGAGGTTGATATATCTCTTTATGCCTTTTTATAGGCCGTGTTGTCCCTCCAGTGTAGAGGTGATCGTGGTTGAGGTTGTACGAGGTTGAGGTAAGTCCGTAGGACTTACTTAGCTACCATCCCTATATTGGGTGTTTGCATGAGTGGTGTGTGCTTTATATGTTTGCTATGATAGCATGAGTTGTCGTTTTTATCGACCTATGTTCTATTGACTGCCCCACTGCGTGGCTGTGATAACCTTTCCCTTTCATCCCGCCGTGGAGTCTGGGAGGTTCTCTGATGTCAGGCCAGACTGGTTTACAGGAAGGGCACAATCCACTCCCATAGGGTACACGGATTGTGTGACCGATACTCGTACAGCTGGACATTGTACTCAGAGGCGGGGATGTATCGGTCCTCGTGTCACATACTTTCATCTATCTATATATATACGGTTTTTGAGTGAATGGTTATTATATAAAGATAATAAATGGGTAAATGTGTGATAGCATGCTGAGGTGTTTATCTTTCTTGATTGTGTTTGTGCTTATGCATTACCTCATATATGTATGGTTAGCTAACGGTTTCATACCGTGTTGTAGATGTTTACAAGTTAGGCGCTACTGGGTGATCTGGCAGGGTGACAGGCCGAGGACTCTCGTACATTAGGTGGTTGGTTTGGGGTTGTTGTGTTTCCCCTCCTGCGTGAGGATGATCTTTTGTACCTCCTGTGTGAGGATGTCGTTTTATATACTCGGCTATGTTGTTGTTTACTTTGAGTCGTACAATTTATACTGTTTTATGTATTTGTTTTATATCTGTCAGTGCCATGTTGTAAGGTCCAGTGAACTTGTTGTCAGGCTAGGGTCAGGATCCATTGTGAGATCCTAGCCCAATGTGACATCCCGAGTCCCGCGGATTCGGGGTGTTACATTTTAGGGGTACCAAGCGTTTCTTACTTATTTTAGACAAAAAGTAAGAAATAAGGGTACCGAACGGAAAAGACAAAACTTCAGGGGTACCAAGCGGAAACGTAAAAAACTTTGGGCACCATCCGGAAAAGCCAAAAACTCGAGGGTACCAAACGGAAAAATCCTTTATTTTTTATCCTTAGGATTTCTTAGGCAAAACGAGGTTGCAAGCCGGAACATCGTACCCCCGTTACCCCTAGATCCGCCTTGTTTCCGCGCGCCATTGTTGCACCTTCGTTGATCTTCTCCGTTAGTAATTTCAAACAGTGTCTCTCCCTTTCACAAATCCATCATCTTTTCTTTTCTTTTCTTTTTTTCAATTCTGTTTCTCTTTTGCCGGTGATTAGAAATTGAATAGACAAGTGAAAGAGTTGCAAGATGAAGATGCACATGGGACTGGATGTTCACTTTTAACTAAGAGTCAAAAGACTCAAAACAATATAAATATGCTTGTAACACCCGAATTCTCAGAACTCGGGACATTAATGGTTAGGACCTCACAATGGGTCCCGGCTGACCACTACTTCCGGATCACTCAGCCGCTGCTTTAAATCTAAAAAAACACAACAGAACAACCATTAGCTAGCTATCTAAACATTAGAAGAATAATAATAACACACATAGCAAAAGTAAACACTTATCATGCTTTCAAATAAACCATTTATTATCTTTACTTAGGTCATTCACTCTTATTAATGATACTTATTTTGTGACACGAGGGATTCCCAAGCCTCGCCTCCGCCCCCGTGTAACCATCGGGAATGGATCCGATGCATATCACCTTGTACCTGTATGGTCTAGGTATAGAGAACCTCCCAGTCTCCTGGCAGAGCTGGGCAGTGATGTCACGGCCCATTATACATACATCTGGGCCTTAAAATATAATAATAGCAGTCGTCCTATCAAGTTATTATTATAAACACACATCGGACACACCACCATTATCATTCAACTAACATCCAGAAATCGGCTAAGTAAGTCGCATGGACTTACCTGAATCAATTCCAAAAATCCCGAAACAATGATACTACTTGATTCCGCAAGAACAACAACTCAACCACCTGGTTATGATAAGACAAACTTAGATCGACCACACATTCACCACTCATAAGTTCTTTAACTTCTAAGTCCGCAACATCATTTAAGAAAGAAAACCCACTAGCCCTATTAGTATAAAGAAAACGGCAATACCCCTAAGCCTGGAAAGCTCAAGATACTAATAAGGATTAATCTCAACCGCTCACCGACATAACTAGCGTTTGCTAAGCGGGTTATCGCTTATTCCGTGCATACTAAGATAAGAGAGATGTCATTATATATATATATATATATAATAAAAGGCTACTGATTCAACTAATATAAGCTTAAACTAAAAGCACCAGCAATTTACGCCTAAATTAACAAAACATAATATCAATAAGCAGCAAAACTAGCTAACTACAACTTTACTACAGAAGCCCTAAAAGATCAACCCACTGTGATTACGCACTACTCCAATCTACGCTTCAACCCCGAATAACTCACAACTCGTACTTAATATACAACATGTACACCTCAACCTTAACAGCCTTCATCCATACCCCACAACTACTTACACCTTAAACAAACTATAACTCTACTGCACAACTGAGGAAGAAGACTCACCCGTTCCAAAGCAATCCACATACACGCAGCCCGGAAGAGGACAAAACGGCGTTGATCGATATCGGGAGCGCCTTTGCGAGGAGCTGGGTCGGGCCTGCAGCGTACCAATCAGGAGGATGATTGATGAGCATACTCCGCTCAATTATGCAACAAGAAGAGAGATGGACCAAGAGGAACAAAGGAGCACGCTTACTTCGGCGATGACGATCGAAGACGACAAGTTGCGGCGATCCGGTTGATGTGCCTCCCGGGAAGTAACAAGGTTCGCCGGTTCTGCGTACCGGGCTCGCCGGTTTGCGGGTCTGTCTAGCACGTTTTTTGCTGCGCTTGGGTTACGAGAAGAGGTACACCGAGCATCGAAATAGGAGGGCTATAGAGATGGTAGGATGGGCGTGGTTTCTCGCTGAGATCCGTAGAAGAGTGCTTTGACGGGTGGAGACGTGCAGCAGAGATCTCGCACGTATCTCTTGTTGCGGTTGCAACGGATCAGTTGTGACTCATCTGTTGAAGAAGAGACACGTTGGCCGCCTCATCAACTATGGAGGGAAGACCGGAAGAGTGATTGGGCCTGCTAAGGGAAAGAATGATAGTGGCCCGCTGGCCTGCCAAGAAAAAGAGAGGGTAGGTGGGCCTGGTTTGTCAAAGAAAAGAAGAAAGCAGGTGGGTCGCTGGCCCGCAAGGAAAATAAGAAAAAGTGGGCCGCAACCTACAAGAAAGAGAAGAAAAGGGGCTGCCAAGGTTAAACCGGTCCGGTAGCGGTCCGGCGTCTAGAACTCCGGTAAAAATTATCAATTCGGATCAGACCTTCTGGAATAAAATTTTCGGATATTACAATGCTCAAACTTGGCTCGTTTAGAAACGAGCCCGAGCTGAGACTAAAAACTATAGGAGTTTTAAACTGTTTTCAAACTTGACTCGTTTAGAAAGTGAACAAGCTCGAGCCGAATTTTTAACGAGCCGAGCCGAGCAACTCGGCTAAAATAATGTTCCTATTGTGTTATTTTAGCCGAACAAGCCGAGCCTACATTTTATACGAGCTTTTAAATGAATTCGTATTCGACTCATTTAGAAAATGAACTACGAGCTCAAGCCGAATTTTTTATGAGCCGAACTCGAGTAGCTTGTCTCATATTACACCGCTATAATAACACGTGAACCATTACTATGTTTCCTTGTTTTTACATGCATGCTTGTCTTTTAGCCTTCGTTTTTTATCTATCTTGATTCTTCAATGGTGGTTGGAGTTAAATTAATTGACAAAGTGATGAATCTATCTCACACGTTGTTGATGAAGTTGACGGAAAGATAGTATAACATTGAAATAGGAGAAAACTAATGCAAATTAGTGAAAGTAAATAGTATTAACCATGTGTTATCCCTTGTTATTTTGTAAGAACTTTTTTAGCTAGGTTTTTTCGGTATATATATATATATATAGCGGGTATGGTTTGGGGGAGAATTATTCTTACGATAGGAAGTAAGAGTCTATAAAAACGTGTGGATCATATTTGGTGGAATCAAATAAAAAATTTGGTGCTTTTTTCAAGCACGATCGATCTGAATTTTTGTCAGTAAATACTTGAGATCCTAATTTATTTTTAGGTTAGAGATTTGAAACAACAAATTTGAAAAAAATACGAAATAGCTAAATGCACTGACATTGATTTACTGACGCATATATGAATTGCAATCCGTCAGCGTCTAATGGGCGCCAACGCCTAATTTAGGATAAATTTTTTTTATTTACAATTTATTAAAAATTATTTTTTTTTATTAAACTTTCAAAACAAAATTTGTTAATTATAATCTATCTCAACCATTTAAAATTATTTTATAAATCTCATCCCCAACATCCCTTTCATATCCATAAACTAACTCTATCGAACGAGTCATAAGTAGCGGGTATTATTTTGTATGGGAAAAAAATATATAGTTGTTGTTCATAAGACTTCAAAAAAACAATTTGCAAAACAACATCACATCCAAATTTTTTCCCGTTAAAAAAAAAAAAGGTGTCGTACCATCCATCAACCCTCAAACTAGACACGAGCGACTTGCGAGTGTTGTTGGTACTTGTTAATTTGAGGGTCGGGTCATGTATATAACACGTAAAAAAAATCTGACTTTATTTTTGTTAAACTTTTTTTAACAAAAGTTAAATTGAAATTTACAAAAGTTTGGATATACTTTGAACGAAATTACAAAAAAAATGAACACAAATGACAGAATACAGCTTATAATGAAGAAAAGGGTCCTTCCCGCCACAGTCTCAATTTACTCATTCATTTGTACTTACTTTGAATATGGGCCATCATGATAGGTCGTTTTGATGTCCTATTATAAGTTTGATCACATCGATGGGATGGGTCATACTGATGAAGTTGTGTAAGTTGAATATGACCTTTCTTGTATTCATATGAAACACAAAGAACCACGTGAACCCAATATATATATATATATATATATATATATATATATATATATATATAGAGTAGTTGTATCATGGAATTTTGATCGCACTTCAACATTCGTAATAAGGGACAATTTAAGAATTAAGTATAGCGTCTCATTTATGCTCTTTTTGTTGAAGATTATAAGTTATCACATCGAAAGTTATGGGACACTTTGAGCCTAATATATTAAGGTCGGTGAGTTACTCCTCCTATTACTAGTTGGTTTTAGGATGAAGATGAGTTTATGTGTTGGGTTTGGGCCCAATGCGCATGTGCGATCTACCCATACGTCTGAATCGGACAGTCGGACTTTGACATGTTATCAGAACGGTCAACCTCCTCCTATTGTCAATTGGTTTTATGATGAAACCTTGCCGAGTATATGTGTTGGTTTTGAGCCTAACGCACATGTGCGCTCGTATGCACACGACCCCCGCTCTACCGGTTCGTCTATGTCGGACTTTGACACCTTTTCCGTTCGAGTTTGTGACAAAGTGTTTTACGGTATGTACGATTTGGTTTAAATAAAATAAAGTATAATTAGCGGTTGTTTTTGCTGAAAATAAATTATTATCAGATAATCAATTACAAATAAATATTCAGTTATTGTTAGGAATATCCGTGCGTAGTACGGGTCTATACTCTTAGTATTTTGTGTATATATATATATATATATATATATATATATATATATATATATATATATATATATATATATATATATATATATATATATATATATATATATATATATATAATTGTGTGTGTTCAATTAGTTTTATGATAGTTTAACATACGCTCGAAAAAGATTCAAACATACGTCGAGCATCAATTTCGTTGCTGCTCATATTTACCTCACAACTGCACAAACCGTAGTCACGTTAAATAGTCAAACAAGATATGTTATTTTTGACTTAAAGATGGTATTAACAACCCACCATAAATATTGACATAGTTGATGAAATACATGTTTTGTTAGGATAGAGCTTGTAAATTTGAAGCAAACTTTTGGATTTACGAAGAACTTGCTTCGAGAACAAAAGAGGATGAAGTGAGACGAAGGAAGAGTAGGGCATTCACATTAGAGTGAATTTGCTAGGTAACTCTAGTTCATTAATTTTGATTAGTAATTTTGCAGCTCAATAATATTGTTAGTAAATTATCTTTTTTAAATTTTTAGACAAACTTACCCTTATACAAGAATCTAAAATATTCTTAATTGATTGCTGACCGTTTAATTGACCCACAATGATTATTGTCTTATAATTACCCCACAATCCCTAATTGAAGAAGGTGTATTTTGAAGGAGTTACCAATTTTAATTAACGGAATCAATTAGCAATTAACATATTATAAAATTAAATGTTGATTTTATAGACTGAAATCGTAACTATTGCATGTCTTCAACAAGTCGGCATCTTCAACGTTCATTTTTTCGATAAAAAAAGGTTTGTTGCATACACTGTGAGTTCTACGAATCAATTTGAATGAAGGTAATTCTTGTACTATGCTTATACTAATTGAAAATTATTGTATTTCTTTCTTCCAAATTTGAAAGATGCATATTGCATTCTCTACGAGTCTAGTTTCTGTAAACTTTTGAGATTCTTGTAAATGGCGTTTAATAATCTGATAGTTCCTTGTAAATCTTGTATCTGAAATCATGTATAATTTTTTTGTATATAAAAGTTTCTTGTATCCATAGTACCGGATTAATCTCTTGTACTGACTTCTTTTCATGTAACATGCTAGTTTTATCAATTATTGTTAAAATTTATTGTACTATCTAATATTGATATTACCGGATTAATGTATTTTACTGTTCTTGTAAATCATGTATCATTATATTATTTGTAGGTAACATATGAGATTCTTATATATGACTTGTACATGCTTGTACTCTTCATGTAGATCATGTATCATTAATTTCTTGTTGTTTAATAATGCACTATTGTGTCACTTGAAATATACATGTTTAGTTATTATATCCATATACTTTGATGGAGAATGGAAGCTTGGAGAAGACCAATGGAAATTTGTTGGGGAGAAGGGATGGAGGAATATTGTGCTCAAATAAAGTTCCACATATGATGAGTTAATTAAGCAAATGATTCTATATATTATTTACCTTCTTAAATTATGATTATTGTATAATTAATTAGGGCTTGTTTGGTATTACTGTAGGAATGAGGTTGAAATCAAGAATCGGAATGGAATAAGGAATTGGAATAAGCCATTTCTAATACCTAGTGTTTGGTATGATGTTGGAATGAAATATTTTGACACATGCTTTTGATTTTATATGAGCTATGAAACGAGAAATCATATCATATTTGATGATATATGTGTGAATGTTTATAACGTAAATATATGTTACGTTTTAAACTACATTTAAGAAAAATGAAGACTAACGAATAACTTATGATTAAACATCAAACAATCGTCAAACCAAATGAATAGGTATATATATTTATTCAATCAAATATATTTTTTAATTGAACAAATTATATTGTTTTCGAGCATTTTCCGATTACACTACATCTTGAATGAATTATTCGTATTATAGGTAAAATAACTTTTTTTTGTCAAAATTTTGTTTTTCCACAAAATAATTATATAATTTTAAATTAATTGATGGAGAATAAATAAAATTTCTAAAAAAAATATTTATTATATTTTATGCAACTAAATAACCAAGTATATATATAATAAAAATATATAAATGTAGTTATAAATTTAAAATGAGTTTATGTTGGAATGGGATACCCGCCAGTAATTTGTGAAATCAACTTCTTCTTTAGAGTTGGAATGAGTCATTCCATGAAATCATTCCCATTCCAATTTCAAGCCTTAACAAACATGATGTATTGATATGACTCATTTCGATTCCGGTTCTTGATTTCATGGGAATCGTACCAAACGAGCCCTTAGTAGATTCTCTTGTAACTAATTGAGATAAAAATGAGATATATTAATAGGGACAAATCTGATATTAGTAATTAGAATATGCTATTTTGTTAATAAATTATAAGTATATGTTATTTAGTTAATGAATTTTACGAGGGGTGCATTTTATCTAATTTTCTCTTCATATTAATCACATGTGTAAAAAGTGGGGCTAAAATGTAAATATTTTTAAGAAAAGGGCTCGAAAATGAAGTGTGTTGAGTTTGGTTGAAGTAAATGAGAAACCATAAAGTAGGGTAAGTTTGGTAGCGGTCATTGTCTTTTGATAAATGAACTTTTAAAAAAGAGATAGATTTACAGCACAGAGAAAAAACAATAAAAAATTACGCAGATCCATAAAGTGAAAAAATAGACTATACAAATCCGAGATTGATATTCGTACCCACGCATTCATGTTATTCGTATCCTCACTATGCGTACGCAATGCGTAGCCGTAGCAAGAAACTCATTTCGTTCAAAAAATAAAGAAAAATGGTTACGACTACGCATGGCCGATGCGTAGTCGTACTACGCGTACGCGTAGTACGACTACACATATATTTAGTTGAAAAAATGAAGTAAAACTTACTACGCCTCCGCATTGCGTAGGCGTAGTAAGGTTAAAAAAAAAATTATTATTATTTTTTATACTACACCTACGCATGGCGTAACCGTAAATCAGATGTGATATGTATAGCATGTACATGGTGGTACGAATAGCAACAACCAAAAAATCACACTTTAAAATTGAAAAAATCACACTTTAAAGACAACGGAGAAGGGGGCGGAAGTTTAAAAATGGACTTTATTGTAATAAATTAAATAATTGAAGGATTTTTTACTAAAAAATAATTAGGCTACAAGTTTGATACTTTTTTTAAATAATTTAGGGGCTATATTCTCACTGAATTTATACAAGGTTCTCGCAAGTATAAAAATCCTAAAAATACTAACAAATTTACTAAATTTTGTCCGAAATTCTCCTCCATGTTTATGAGAATACGCACAAAAAGTTCTTGCAAGTCTCATATATGGTTACGCAGTCTGAATCGTTGAGTACTTGTATCGTGCACTTTTGATCGCACTTCAACATAAGTAATAAAGGGCGGTTTAAGAATTAAAGAAAGAGCGTCTCGCCTTGCTCCCTTTTCTATTAGAGTTTTTGACAAACTGTTTTACAATATGTACGATTTGGTTTTTAAAAAAAGTTTGATTAGCAGTTGTTTTTGCTAAAAATAGTTAAGACAATAAATTATTATAGGATAATCAATTACAAATATTTATTCAATTATTTTTAAAGTACCCATACGTAGCGGTAGCACGGATGTATACTCCTAGTATTTTGTAAAAACGCACATATATAAGTGTTTAATTACTTTTATGATACTTCAACATACACTCAAAATAAGCTTCAAGCATACGTCGAGCATCGATTTCGTTTATGCTCATATTTATCTCAGAATTGCACACGGGTTACGCCTAGCCACATTAACTAGTCAAAACAAATTATGATTTTTTAGAACTAAAATAGTATTAGCAACACACGATAAACATTGCAATATTTGATATAATACATATTTTTGTAGGATAGAACTTGTACATGTTTCGATGAATAAAGACCCAACCTTTAGGATTTAGGAACAATTTGATTTAAGAACAAAGGACGAGGGAGTGAGACGAATGAAAGAGTAGGGTATAGAATATTTTTATCAAATATTGAATATTTTTATTTGTTATCCAGGTCATATTTGGTTTATCGAGTTATTATAATTCAATTGAATAAAAATCATAACTTTCCTCAATATTTTTTTTCTAAAAATCTTTATCAAGATGATTTTCACCCTTTATCATACACACCTTAATTAATTTCAAACACAGATTTTCTAATATTTATTTTTAAAAATAATCCGTATTATATAAAGTGAAACAATAAGTTGTGCATTTGACCGAAAGTTGAAATTCAGATATGAAACCAATTTCAATTTAAAAAAAAAAAAAAAAGACAAAATTGTGACCCTCATTTGGAATTACGTGTTACCAACAGAAAATGACTGTCAATTTCACAAAAAGAAAAAAGAAAGAAAAGAAAATGGCTGTCAAAAGTGGGCATTATAACACCGACCTCGAACAAACACACATACACAAACGGCTTTTCCAAAAGTGCTATTCCGCTTTTCTCTCTCCCTATCTCGCCTGAGTTTCTTTTTCCGACGACCTTTTCTCCTTTTCAAACCTCTTACAAACTTTTCCGACGACCTAATCTCGATCCTTGAATTCCCATCATCCCGCATGCGTGTCAATTGAGAGCACAGAAACAGCTGGGAAAGAAGCTTTTCAGTAAGGGAATCTCTGTACTTAAAAAACTTTTCTCGTTTAAAGTTGCCTTTTCTCGTTCAAATTTGTTTTATCTTTCTTTCACAGATCATCAGCTGGAAAACGATCTATCGGTCGATTTTTGCAGAAAAGAAAAGAAAATTAGTTCTATCTAAGGTTCGCTTGCTGCTCCTCAACTCTGTTTCTAGAATTATTATCAAGCTATGGGAAGGAAGAAGAAAGGATTGCGGATATGTTTCCATTTATTTTAGTTATCAGTAATGTTGCCCTGTTAGATCTGTCTTTATCTATTTGAAATGGAAGAGGAAATTTAAAAATTGAGCTTTAGGTTTTCAGTAATTTTAGTTTGCAGTAATTTTGTATGCCTTAGTTTTTGAGATAAATAAATTAGTATTAGTTATTGTCATTGATTTATGTTCTTATTTATTAATTGAAGAGTTTGTTTGATTTTTATTTCAGGTAATCGGATTAGACTGTGCAAGCAGAAGAAGCAAACAAATAGTTCTATCTTTGATAGTCAAAAGGTTCGTCTGCTGCTCCTTTGCTCTCTTTATAGAATTATTACGAACTATTGGGAAGGAAGAAGAAAGGAAATCTCAGGATTGCGTTGAAAATGCGAATATGGTTGAATTCATGATTTGTGTGCATGTTTATGGAGGTTTTGGTGTGGTTTGAAATTTCAAAACCCTATCCGTCTATTATCTTAATTCTCCATTCCTTATGCTCCTAAGTATAATCACAATGAACGGTTTCAATTGATTTTATTAATTTTAGTATTTAGTAATTTTGTCTTAGATCTGTCTTTATCTATTTGAAATGGAAGGAGGAAATTTAAAAATGAGCTCTAGGTTTTCAGTAATTTTAATTTGCACTAGTTTTTGAGTAATTTTGGTTGTCTTAGTTTTTGAGATTTGTAAATTAGTATTAGTTTTCGTCCTTAATTTATGTTAAATATTATAATATTTTATACATTTGGTGTAAGTAATTTTTTAATCAAAAGTTAGTTTGAATTTTCCAGGTACACCAATGACCGAACAAATTGAAACCTTTCTTAGACATGTACTTATTGAGGAAGGATACGGAGCGGTATCCTATCCACAAGATTACATGGAGATTATCATACTTCACATTTTAAATCTGTTTCAAACATATCCTTCATTTCAACCTACCGTTTCAAACATTTATTTCCCCGATTATCCCGGCGTCGTCTTGCAAATCGACGGCGTCGTTCCATTAGACGGCTATATTTACGGAATACCAATTAGAATATATATTATTCCTAGCTATCCTCTGATAGCTCCCTTAGTAGATGTTAGTACGATGTCTGGGATGACAGACGTTATCCCTCACCCATATGTCACTCACCCCGGACGTTATTTGCACATTCCTTATCTCTCTAACTGGGAAGCCTCTACTTATAATCTCGTAGGACTTGTCCAAAATATTAGACAACTTTTTAGTCATTATCCTCCTCTTATCATTGACTATAGTTGGTCGGGTCCGTCTAGACGTACTGACTCTGCTCCGTTATATCAGGTATTTATACTCTTTATTAAAGTGTATGACATCATTTTAAATGACACTCATTTTTTTTTTTTTATGATTTGTACAAGGTGATGCTACAAATGAACTCGGAGGATCGCCATAGGATTATGCTCCGAATTCCTCATATCATCGGTGTCGAGGGGCTAGCACTAGATGCGTCAAATGATCAAAATATCTTTGTAATAGGAAGCATGAATCCCAACGAAATGTTAGATACCATTGAAGAAATGCATGGGATTAGAAATGTAAAAATAGTTTTTATGTTGCCGGTTACCGATTAAAACTATGTGTCGTTTTTAATAGTGCAATCTAATTAAAATGTTTGTGCTTAGATAGAATGTGCATAATATTTGATACATTAGTATATGGATCACTTGACAGGCAATGTTATTTGAATATGTTTATACTTCCTACTTAACGTTGGTAACCAAAAGTCAAAAGTGTATATGTTAGTGTTATTTAATAGTAGAAAGAGCAGGGGTTTGCGAAAGAGTGTACGCAAATTAGAGATAGTGAAATAGAAGAGGAAATTGGTATTTAAATCATATAAGAGAGAGAGGTTGCCCTTCACTTTGATATAGATAGTACTTGCTTGTGGAAATCTAGTCCACCTTGTTTCTTTCTTTCTACTATTAGGTAAGACGCATGCGATGTGTACAAACAAATGAATCAGGACAAGTGTTTTGACTCGGTATAAGTTTGCGGGGTTTTATATATCGCGTTAAAATTGTGTTTTGTTTCACAATCCCTTTTTGCCAAACTGTTTCGGACTTGTTCTTCGCTGATGCGGGCTGTTTTAGTTTGATTTTCATTCACAAAAGTTTCATGCTGATTTCTTGAAATGCTTCGTGTTGGTGTATGTGTGGTAAGTTGCATCATTCATATCTTACTGGCTTAAAAGAGAAGGCTTCACAAATCATTACAATGAAACAGATGAAATAAGGTAAAGATTACAAAGACCAATATGAGGATTCCTTTAGAAAAGACTATGCATCTGACATTAAACATCTAACGTTTTAATTATATGGATCCGGCCGATTTGCTTCAGCAAAACATCCAAATGCAGGACTCCTTATGGTATCTGAAAAAGTATCACCTGCAGAAAATAGCAAAGATTTACACCAAATAACCCAACAAATGCATCATGAAACCGTTAGGAAAATTGAACATGTTCTAATCCTGTGAACTCATTAGATCCTGTACAAGATCAATATATCAGCTGACAAATATGCCATAGGACCTTAGACTCCTTGAACTCTACAATATAGTTTCATCACCTAGAAAGATAGTTTGATACTTCTTACAGCTTCCTTTGATGACCTTGCATGGTCATACATATCCTAACATACTGATGAGTTTGCAATCTGGGCAAAGACAAGCTTTTTTTATCAGTAAACAACATACAAAGCTGGAAGCTCTAGCGCTGCGCAAACCTCTTTGTTTCGGTTCTTCTCAATGAAACCATTGGAAATCTATTCAGCTGATTTTCAGGCGGTGTGCCAAACTGAGCAACAGCTTCAACATCAAAGTACGCATAGAACAAGGCACAACTGAAGAGTTTGGCAAGCCTACAGTGTAAATTCTCTTAAGGTGAGTGATTATTGCAATTCAAGCTTATAGAGAAGTATACTCCTGTCAGTATTCTTACCTGAGCGTAGTCCTAGAAGCCTAAGCCTTCTTAAGCTAACCATTGTTAACCAATAACAGACATAACAAATTAACAACACAACTTGTTTATAAAGGCCAAAAACGAATTGCATATAGGTGTTGATGTATATGACATCAAGTAGCACAAGGAAATAATTAAGGAATCAAATCCTGAAATCATGATTCGAGTTCAGAAACACAAGTGGTGACAAAGATTGTACCTTTATGTGTTCTCAACTCAATTAAGGATGAACAAAATCCAAATGCATAAGTCACAGTAAACCAAGTATAAATCAGACTTCTTGTTGTGAGCTTGTGATTGCAAAAGACCAAGAACAAAGAAAACTCAAAATTAAGAAAAGAAATTTACAAGTTAACTGGAAGTCAACGCTCCACCTACCCACAACCAAATTGACTTAGGACCTTAATGGAGGTTTGTAAATGGAGAATGAGAAAGCAAAAACTAACAACCCGACAGAGAAAATCTCCATCAACATACTGATGATAAGAAATACAAGCCACACAGACAGTGAATTTGAAACAACATAAATCAACAGAAATGAGATATCATGCCGATCTACAGCGAACTAAGAAGGAGAAAATGAAAACCTGTTGTACGCCTATAGTAGTGAAGGGCTTAGGTCTCCGACATAAAACTAACAGATATTGCGCTGGCCGACCATAAAAGACAAGCCTACAAATCACAAATTTGGAAAGCAGAAGTTCAATCAACCTAAATGAGAAGAATAATGGGAAATTCCGGTTGGTACCCCTGTGGTATGGGGTATTCTGGAATTTGCCCACAAGTTTTTCAGTGTTCGGAATTTGCCCTTGAGTTTTGCGATTTTCCGACATTTGCCCAAAACTAACAAATCCTTTAACCATGGTTAATGAACCAGTAAAAAAAATCACATTCTTCATCTTCTTGAAGGTTCTCCCTCGTGTCTAAAGCTCAGAACCCAAGTGAACTTAAATTAACATAAGAAGATGCAAACAATCTACAAACCTAAAGGCACATCTTGGGCAAATTCTGTAGTACATACAGCAAAAATTACATGGTACTTCCTTTCCCAAACATATGAGGAGAACAAGGGCATATGATTATTTTTGCTTTTGCATCTGCAATTGAATGCTACATCTTCAAATTAGGATAGTAATTAACAAAAGTCTAGAATTAGAGAGAGAGAGAGAGAGAGACAAAACCTGGAAAGATTTATATATGTTCGTCTCTTCTTCCTCATCTAATATCTCTTTTGTGAATCGAATGTCGTCGGAGCAAATTGACGATTCCGAAGATTAGGAATTGGCCGGGTTTGGATCCATTCTCTTCAATTTCAACCCCGAATCCCCGTTTGAAATGCCAAAACGATATGGTTCTAGCTTTCATCCTATCTAATTTATGTTCGATGCTTTAATTTCCACCCCCGAGTAGAACAAGTATTGATACTCAAGGTCTGAAACTGGCACTTTCGCTAAATTTGCTATTCTCCGCCATTGCTTCTGCAGGTTATGTTCGACCCAAACCGAGAAAGAACACCCAAACCTTCACGGGGTTCTTCACAGACCCAACATGTTTATTTCTCTTCCTTTTCTTTTCGATTTGTTAGGGCTCTTCGAATTTGATTCTCCAAAAACCCAGTCCTGTTAATATCTGATGATTTGCTTCCTTTTATGGTATTTTTGTTCAAAATTTGTCATCACTGAATGCACAAATGAAAGAAATTATGGTAATATTGACATTGAGTTGTACTGACTCAGATAAGCATCGGTTTCCTTGATTTTAGTAGATCAGGATGTATTTGAAGATTGTGTGAGAGTTGGAGATTGAACTGTTTAGAGTACTGTTTGGTATGTTCTGAAAATTGGGTTGGAATCGATAACCTGAACAGAAGTTCTTTGGTCTTCGTTCCCGGTTTCATGAAATCAATACCAAACTAGCCCTTAGTATTCGGTTTTGTTTGAGTTTGCTTCTTCCACAATTTGCAGTTTTGACGATGGAGTCACTTATAGTTTCGACGATGTCAGCAAATGGGTAAAGACGGAATCCATGAAATCGGACTACAGTATTCCTCCGTCTCCTCTCTGCAAGTCCACCACGGCGCTCTTGAGCTTCACCCATGGATTTGGCTCCCAAATCTATAGATTTAGTGACATCGTCTTGAAGCTCCCCCCAACTTCAAGGTATTCTTAAAGCTCAGACAACGAATTGAACAACCATAAACAAGTTTTGCAAATTTCCAACATTTTCATCTTACTCTGTTCAACTTTGTTTTATGAGAAACGGAAGAGAGAGAGAGAGAGAGAGTGGACGAGGAAGAAGAGAGGAACATATATCGATCGAGGAAGATGAAGAATGAGAATTGAGAAGAGAAAGGACAGCCTGAATTTTTATTTTTTTTCCTGTAAAGTAACAGTTCGTTAACCATGGTTAGATATTTTGATAGTTTTGGGCAAATGTCGAAAAATTGTAAAACTTAGTGGCAAAATCCGAACTTTGAAAAACTTGTGGGCAAATTCCGGAATACCCCATACCACGGGGGTACCAACCGGAATTTCCCAATAATATAGTGATTATCAATCAACTGAAAACAGATCCAAAGGCGCGATGAAACTTACATCGAAGGACTTGTCGTATCTCGAAGTGTTCAACTTCCTGAGTTGCCATACTTCGCAGATTTGAATAACATTAAGCAGTGAATCAACACACCACGTTTCTTCAAGTTTGATGACATCAAGCAGGTAAGACGCATGTAAGTTATAACAAGACATGGCGGCAAAATTAGAGTGTAGAGATAATTCAAATCTTATTTGGGAATCTTCTACCTCCTTTTTCATAGAATGTAGTCAAAATAGCAAAACCGCAGCTCAAAATTGCCGTACTCGGAACAACTCATATATTATAGTAGAACATTTGGTTGCATCCGATCTTTAAATTAGCATATTACAGGCTTGCATTGTCTAAATGAGGAGCTAATGAGTCAAGGAAATAGAAATTATCTTTGAGGCATTTTATCAAACACCTAAAGTGTATAGCTATTAGCTATAACCTAGTCCTAGAGCTATAATGATTTTGTTTGTTAAATCTTAGCCCAAAAACATGAAGAAAGCTTCAGAAAGCAAAACATTTTGTCAATTTTTTACCCTAAATTAAGAACCTTTTGGACCTGAAAGTAGGTTATGAAAGCATAAGTACATTAATATGAAGTCATCGAACTTACCGCCATTTGCGAAGAAGTTTGAAGAACCGAGAGAGCGATCATGGACTCCATCGCTTGAGGCCATAATCGTCTCCCAGAGGCCTCGAACTGGGAAATAAATAGGAAATTTTGGATCTTTTTGGATTATGTTTACGGAATTGAAGTGAAATAGATAAGGAAAAGCATGAGAGAGGACGAGAGGAAATTGCCAGAAAGAGAGACTATTGAGAAGAGAATGGTTGACTTTAGTTTACGTCATTGCAAAAATATTAAATAATGAATATATTATTGGTATACTCGCATCTTGCATAAGGATTCATAAATATATAATATAAATAGCGAAATAAACCTATTGATAAAAAAAATTGGACAAAAACCATGAACAATCTAACAACTTAATTAAATAAACAATTCAATAAGAATATATTGTTGTCGCGGCTTCATTCATAATCATCATAAAATGCGTGGCATACTGCTTCCTTAAAGCCACTATTCTTCACCACCAACTTCATAATTCCCTTTTGATCAAGGTCTTTTCCCCTCACCGTCAGTGTTTGGTTTTGTTTGCTTATATATACCGAAGCAAAATCTGTTTCATAAAAACAAAAGATAGCAATTAAACATGCATAAATAAAAAAGAGGGGGTTATTACTTAGCACAAGATTTCGTTAATGCATCACGCTTATTCGCACGGTTGAAGTAGAAAATTATCACGAATCCGGAACCCGTAACCGTGATCTTTTGTTCACGGTTACGGGATCCGTCACCGTAAACTTTTGGTCACAGTTACGGATCTCGTAACAGTGACCATATGACGGTTACGGGATCCGTATACGTGGTGAAATAACGAAATCTTGAACCGTGCGAATACGACTTTCAAAAAAAATTATTTGGAGGAACTAAGTTACCTTCTTTGGGAATACCCTTCGTGATCTCTATCATCAAACGCGATGATTTATGTCCATTCATTGTGGTGTTTAAATTCACTATCATCGTCTACACAAGGAAAGAATGAATTTTGTGAAAGAAAAAACAAAGGACTATAAGTTTTTTCGTGTAAAGAAAACTTTTGGTGTACGTATAAAATAATTTTACTAAAAAACAAATATTATAATAAAAGACTTATGACATAGGATAAAATTGAAAGAAAGGAACAAAAGTAATTTTCATCAACATTATCTTTATAAAAACGACAAAAACTTTTTTAAAATCTAATCTCAATAAAGAAAACTATAGTAACGAAATACCTTCATTATTAGAGCCGATTATCCACGTAAATGTGATGTACATCGATGAAGAAATTATGTGATTATATAGTAGAAGGAATTACCCAAAAACATAAGAGTAAGGTAACTGTAATATACATAAAATATCATATGAACCTCAAAGGGAATTAACATTTCCACACACCACCCAAAATTATATTACAGGATAATCATTTTTATCGAATTCTGATTCTCTCCAAATAAAAAATGTCTAATATTTACCTAACAAAATGATCTTAACCATTTATATCTATTAATGGTAAAGATATAATCTTCTAATAATAAAAGTAATTGTAAAAATAATACTCCAACTTACATTTTCTTATTCACCGTGTAGAAGGAAAAAAAAAATTAAAATGTAAAATTTTACCCTTAATTAGAAAAATAGCTTATATTACCGGTACAAATCAAGCTAAAAAAAGATATAAAAGATGTTTATTCCACACAATTTCTCTCCACTTTTCAATCATTGTGGCATCTTGATTAACTATTGAGTGGTTTAATTTTGTAAATGTGCTTTAACTTTTTTTAAATAAGAAGTTGAAATCATTCTAAATTATAAAATTTTAATTAAAAGAATTATACTTTAGCAGGGCTGTATCGGAACAATAATTTAAAGTTGTGTTGAAGAGAATTTTCATATGAATTTTATGATTAAATTTATCAAAAAAAGTATTGATACCTAGTTGTGTTTTGTATTATTGCTATTTTAAATTTCTTTTTTATTGTGTACCTATAACAAAAAAATGTTAGATGGTCAAATCTTTTGGCGTAGGGTATGGTAATTAAATGTTGTAATATCTTTTGGTGTAGGGTAATTAAATGTTGTAATATCTTTTGGGTGTAGTCCACTCCTGTCTGGTTCATGGCCACGGATGCAGCCATCAAAATGGGCTAGAGCCCATATTGATAGGTCTTCATTCCAAGCTACCATCCATCTCATCAAGTATCGAATATCCACGTGACCTGCCACGCACAACGGATGATGGGTTCCCGTCTTCGTGGCAGCCAACGTGGATAATTTTTTTAAAATTTTTTTAACATAAATATATAATATGAGACCTTGGATTAGTTAGAAATCATCCTTCCTTCTTCGGTCACCCTTATTTCAAACATGGGACCCAGCTTGAAGAACCCATTCCCAAAAACCCAGATATAAGCCCGTCGATGAAACGGGTCAACCTCACCCCACCAATGAATGACGTCATGTTTGCCAAATGAAGAGATTAAAATACCGATCATCCGACTACCGAGTTAACGAGTTGAGCCCGAATCGAACCTAAATTGTTTTAGATGATTAATGTTTAGTTTTATGATTGTTCCTTCGTAAGTGTCGATGAAGGCTATTGCTATTCGTACCACAGTGAACATGCTATTCATACCGCTTGTACGCGTTTTTTTTTTTAATTTGAGCGTCAACGCTCGAACCCTATTTTTTTGCAATGCGAATTTCACACTTTATATAGAAAAACACCGAAATTTTAACTAAATTTAGGATTTGAGCGCAGACACCACGAGCCGGCACTCAAATTTTTTATTTTTTTTTAAAAAGCGCTTACGCCTACGCATGCTAGACGCGTAGCTCAGACCGGTCTTAACGCGATGCGTAGACGTAAATGTGGTACGTATAGCATGGAACGGGTGGTACGAATAGCAGCGTTCTGGGTCGATGAATAATTGTATCTGAGATCATGAGTTGTATATTGGATACTAAAATTGACTAAATTGACGTGCAATGTTAATATAATAACAATAATTGTAACTAAACACTTAATTCCTTCTAAATAAAACAACAAAAAGACCATAAAAACATGAAAACATACAAAGCCTACTGTTCTGCCGGTAAGATGCATCGGAGAAGTTGCCAGCAAAGGGATTCTTCCCTATTGTCTTCTCCGTTTGAATCTGCTGCATGAGTTGAATCTGCTCCACCGATGCACGGGAGGAGCTACCAGCAAAGGGATTCTTCCCTAGTGATTGATTTTTCGCCATTTGAATCCGTGTGAGTTGACTCGCCGCCAACTTAGCTATATCCTCTTCGTGAAACCTGTGGCATATGGCATTTTTAAAGCCGAGATCTTTCACCATCTTCATAATTTTATCATAATCAAGGTTCTTAGCCTTCACTGTCAATTTTTGTGTAAGGGGACAAACTCTCACACCAATAAACGCTGTTCACACAAACAAAAGATATTTAGTATATCAGATTACTCACTTTATTAAATATCAACAGGTCAACTTACATTTCTCAGGGATGCTAGTGATGACCGCTTCCATCACTCGCACTTTTTGTTCATTGTTCGTGATATCCAACTGCACTTCCATTATCTGTAAAACAAAAAGATGAGAGCAACTTGATAAATAAAAACAGTCATTGAATATGATATTCTCTTGTTCGTCACAAGAAAGCTTCCAGTAAAACAAGTTATGAACGGCGACAGACGACTAGCTAGGAACAATGATAGATGCCGATATTAACCGAGACACAAAAATTGAAGAGGATAGAAATCAAAACCAGTTAGATTCTCTCGCACCTGATACGTAGAAGCTGCGTTCGCCATTGGAGGATGGGAAGTGCAAAGACATAAAAAGGAGAAGGGCGCCGTTGAGAAAAAAAAACTAAGAAGGAGAAGGCGTATGTGAAAAAGCAGTAAACAGTATCTCAAATTGAAGATCTGCTAAACCTAAAATTTTAATTTCGACTGTAGGTAAAAGAAAGCAACTCAGGGTTTGTGATGTGACGAATGAGGGTGACTTTTTGTCTTTTTGTTTTGGACCACATAATCAAGTGAAATTGTAAGACCACTTTCATTTGAAATTGGTTTCGTGTGCACTTCGGGTCAAATATTGTTAGTTTATACTTGAATAATAATGACTCGATGAACCAAATATGTCATTAATATCGAATAAAAATATTATATACTATATAAAAAAGGGAAAACGAAATAGGAAAGATAATTTTTACTTTTGGACTCTTCTATGAAAAATGGAAGAAATAGCATTAGAGTAGAGATACAAATTACAAAAGTCCAATAAGTATTTAGACTTTAGATAATAATGGGTCCAACTTACAATGCCTAAAATTCATGCACCGTAGATGATGTTTTAGATGTGTCCATGTATCAATATGGACATATCACGTACGTGTTTTTGTTTATTTTTTAGAATTTGAGCCATGTTTAAGTGAAGGGGTTCATAGTGAAACCTGTGAAAGAACGTTGGAAAAGGGACATATCACATACGTGTTTGCGAAAAACTCGAATGAGGCATGGACGAGACGCTATTTCTTTAATTCTTAAATTGCCCCTTATTCGAATGTTGAAGTGCGATCAAGAATGCATAATACAAGTCCTCAACGATTAAGAATGTGTCACCATATATGAGACTTACAACAACTTTTTGTAGCGTATTCTCATATACATGAAGGAGAATTTCGAACAGAATTTAGTGAATCTATTAGGATATTTAGGCTTTTTATACTTGCGAAAATCTTTTATGAACTCATTTAGAGTATTGTCCCTAAATTATTTTAAAATACTATCAAACTTGTAGCCTAACTATTTTTTAATTAAAAATCCCTCAATTATTTAATTTATTCCAATTAAGTCCATTGTTAAACTTTGGTCTGCTGCTATGTTATCTTTGAAGTATGATTATTTCAATTTAAAAGAAAACACACTATTTTGAATAAAAGACAAACAAACAGGCATTAGTTGGTTTTGTTATACGAAATTACAACGGCAAAGTAATAAATTTGGACGTTAGTAAAAAAAAAACAATTTTAATTCAGTTATAAAAGTAGAAGCCTACGCGCTGAAAGCAGACCTTAGTGGAGCAATAAGACTCAATATGAAAAAGATTGAAATTGAGGGTGATAATTTATGTATTGTCAAGACACTCAAAGGACTTTAGAGTTGTCCATAAGAGGTCGAGATGATCTTATCCGACTCCCGACTGAATATTCGCTTATTTGAGGAAGTCCAAATCAAACATGTGTTTAGAGAAGCCAACTGTGTTGCTGACCGATTGACCAATTTGAAAATTTCGAACCCAACACACCCTTTTCTGACGATTCATAAATTCAAATTCTCATCCGCAAGGATGTTTTAAGATAAACTATCACTAAAAGTAGACCGTCCTAACCACTTTTTATTTTCAACAAAAAAGAAGGCATTATTAGAGGAGAGATGAGTAAACGAATAATCTTTTTTAATCTATTTTTGGGCTTTTTTCCGTTGTGAATTTTGTCTCTACTCTTTCATATTCCTCTTATAATGGAAAATATTGTATATAGTATGGAGCTTGTACATGAACATAGTTTACAATTTAGGGTTGCCAATTTGTATTTAAATTGTCTTTGTCTTGTTTAGTATAATTCTGGAATCGGTGGGATATATTCACGGCTTGGTATGACCTGAATCACAAACCCGACGAAACCAATATGCATTGGGCTCTTTTACATTTGGTTTTTAAGAGAGAATATATTATTATTTTATTGTAAAATGGGACCCACAAGACGGTAAATTGACGGTATTTTGACACAATGTGGTATTCTGATAACAGAGTATTTATTGCGGGTGATTTCTAATAAATAGTGATAGAGCACATAGTTATTTACAATATGACTTATTTAGCTGGTGATTTCTGATACTTTCCTCCTTTTTAAAAAATATTGTAATTTACACTAAGAAAAGGAAATTTGTTTGCATATACGAAATTTCGGAAGCCTGCTTTTGAAAGTTTTGCCGAAGCAATAAGGCTGGATGCATAGTCTTTTCTACAGGACTCGTCATGTTGGTCTTTGTATTCTTTACCTTATTTTGACTTGGAAATAATTTTTCAAGGAACAATAATGAAAAAAGGGTCCCATGTACGTACAAGAATATGACCTATCATCTGTATGTCACGAAAAATCACTTGAACACTCAACCAAACTTTTCTCTCTATTTTCACTTTTAATTTTCATTGTTCTTTCTACCTTTGTCCGAGATTGCTATTCGTATCACATAAAATATGTTATTCATACCCCGATTACGCGGACGTAATGCGTAGCCGTAGCAACAAATTCATTTCGTTCAAAAATAAAGAAAAATGACTACGACTACGCATGGCGGCATAGTCATATTACGCGTACGCCATGCGTAGTTGTAGTACGGATACGCATACGCCAGTCGTAGTAGTCCATAACATTCATTTGGTTCAAAAAATTAAGGAAAACTTGTTATGCCTACACATAGTAAGGTTTTTTTTTTTTACTACACCTACGTCGTGTGTAGGCGTAAAAAGGGTATATATAGCATAATTAATGTGATACGAATAGACAATGACCGCTACCAAACTTACCCCACTATATGGTTTCTCGTTACTTCAACCAAACTCACCCCACTTCATTTTCTGAGCCTTGCACGGGTATTTTCAAATACCCGTGCCTTGCATGAGTATTTGAAAATGTATTTTTTTGTGTGAATAATTTTTTATAGATGTCATTTTCTTATTATATTTTGTTGATTTGATTATGAATGTTTATGTAATAAATTATACGCTTATTAAATAATAACAACAACATAATTATTGACCTAGTTTGTCATAAAAATATGACTACATGTGGGAGCATATCAAACCAAAAGTGTTCACTATATCTATATTATAAATATAAAAATTACAATATTAATAAATGTCAAAAAATAGATATGTAATTTTAATAAATGTCAAATAACAAACGACATCTATGCAATGCAAAAATATATTCTAAATAAATTAATTCAAAAAATAAATAAAATGTGCAAATATAATATAATACAAATCCAGAAGATAACATTTGTCGTGAAACCTCAAAAACATGCGCGACAGTCCGATTCTGGAATAAAAGAAGATAAACTTGATATAAGTGTAAACTCAAAAGTTATGATCGTTTGATATTATTGATAGAAAACGAAATAATTGTAAACTCAGAAGATAACATTAATCTTCAAACTTTTTTTGTTTATTTATACAATTTTTCAAAGGATCATGTTTTCTTGATAATCGATGTGGGATAGCAAATTCCATATTTTACAAAATAATTATGATTTAATAAAAAAACGTCCAGGCTATTTAGCGCATTTGTTTTTACTAAGTAATGCCCAACGGACAAATGGCCTTTGTCCATAACGGACAAAGTGAATATTTGTAATATGACTATTTTATTGATTAAAGTACTAAAATTTGGTTTGTTTGAAAGAAATTTATAATCCTTTGAATAACAAAAATTTGATTTGATTGTCTTTTGTTAACATAAAATTTAAATCTTTTCAATAACGTTATTTTGAATTGATCGTATTTATGTTTGAAGTTCAACGTCAGGTTTAAAAACGTAACATTGATATTGAAACTTTGCTTCCTTTGTAATTGTTATGTTTGTAAGTAAGTTTGATTTCTTTGTTGAAAGAAAGTGTTAATCCTTTGAATAAAATATATTTGATTTGATCGTCTTTTGTAAAAGAAAGTTTAAATCCTTTCAATAACATAACTTTGATTTGATCGTAGATATGTATGATAGGAAATTACGTTTATTTCTTGAAACTTTATATGTTCGATATCAAATCTTAAAACTTTGAATAATAGTAACATTTTATTTATTGAACATTTATATGTTCGTTACGAAATCTATAAATTTTGAACAAAAGTAACGTTTATTTCTTGAAACTTTATATGACTTTCAATAACGTAATTTTGTTTGAAAGGAATTTATAATCCTCTCAATAACGTTAAGTTGATATTTTTATGTCATTATGTTCGTTATAACTCGTTATGTTCATTCAAAGATGTTATTAAATTAAAATTTGACGAAAATGTTACTAAAGTAAAATAAACTCATAAATTTAATAAAGGTGTATATAATAGGTATTACACATTATTGGTTGATTTAAAAGTTACAAATATATGTTGTAAATCTCAAGTTTTAATGCATGTGAGTTGTCTGTTACGGACAGATGCACTTTGTCTGTTACGGACATACCTAAATATATAACATACTAGTAAGTGGTAATATTCACTTCGTCCATCACGGACAGATGCCATTTGTCCGTGACGGACAACTTTAATAAAAATACTAAATAACACACATTTGTCCGTAACAGACAAATGTGCGTTGTTAGTAAAAAATGCGTTAAATAACAGTGATTTATTGGCTTAATTTGTAATTTGATAAAAGAATTAATCCGGAAAAAAAACCGTGGAAGCGTCACGTCAATATTATTCAGATATCAATAGTAATTATACTTGAACTTATCCAAAACGCCAAGAAATGTATACTCTTTAGACTCTCTATTGATACAAGTTTTAAAACCATCAAGCTTAGTAGCTAATCGAAGTGGGACAACAAAAACCCTAAAAAAAAATAACTAAATAGATCATTTTGATATTCATTTGAAAAAAAAAAGAAAAATCTTCCCTAAAATAAAATCTTAGGGATACGGATATTTATATAAAAGTAACGTGAAAATATTTAACGTAAATAGAAATCGAATTTAATCAAAAAGCCAAGATTACTTTAAGGAAGAACATTATGACCCACATAATCTTCCCTAAAAATAAAACTTAAGGGGTACGATTAATTTAGAAAAGAACGTTATGTCCACATAATTGTAAGTTAACGATCCCAAAAATAACATATTAATCCGATATGAATAATAATTATACTTGAACTTAACCAAAAGGCCAAAAAAATATATTATTCGTATAATCTTTAGACTTCCTATTTATACAAGTTTTAAAACCATCAGCTTAGTAGGGATAATAAAATTCCTCAAAAAAGTTTAACGTAAATAGATTAGCCTAATAATCATTTGAAAAAAAAATCTTTCCTAAAAAAATAAATTTTAGGGGTACGATTACTTAACCAAATTAACGTGAAAATATTTAACGTAAAAAGAAATAAAAAACTAACAGAAAAAATCGAGTACAATTATTTTTATTTAAAACATTATCCAAAAATAGATTGGTTCCAACAATAAAAAGTAACGTGAAATAGTTCCACTAACATATTGTTAATTTGTCAATAAAAAATTTGCTCGCTTAAAAAATAGTTTAAAAATAAAGATATATTGGCCAAAAAAGTGTTATTTGTATAGTCAAAATCTTGAAAATATTTAACGTAAATAGATAAGGTTGCATAAAAAAGCTGGAAGGATACAATTATGACCCACATAATTGTAGGTTAAAGTTCCAAAAAATAAAACATTATTCAAACACCAAGAAATGTATTATTTGTATACTCTTTAGACTCCCTAATTATACAAGTTTTAAAACCATCAACCTTAGTAGCTAATCGATATGGGACAACAAAAACCCTCAAAAAAATTTAATTAAAAAGATTATTTTGATATTCATTTAATATATATATATATATATATATATATATATATATATATATTTCCTAAAAATAAAACTTTAGGGTACGGTTACTTATATAAAAGTAACGTGAAAATATTTAACGTAAATAGAAATCGAACTTAACCAAAGCCAATATTACTTTAGGGAAGAACATTATGACCCACATAATTGTAGGTTAACGATCCCAAAAATAAAATCTTCCCTAAAAACAAAACTTTAGGGGTACGATTACTTTAGAAAAAAACATTATGCTCACATAATTGTTAGTTGACGATTCAATTAATAAAATATTATTCCGATATGAATAATAATTATACTTAAACTTAACCAAAAGGCCAAGAAATGTATTATTCGTATAATCTTTAGACTCCCTATTTATACAAGTTCTAAAACCATCAACCTTAGTAACTAATCGACGTGGATAACAAAATCCCTCAAAAAGTTTAACGTAATATCTTCACTCTCGCCAATTTTCTTGCGAATCTCTGCACTCTCGGTTATTTCACTCAGTGAATATCTGCACTCTCGCCAATTTTCTTGCGAATCTCTCCGAGTTTTTCAATCATGGCGCCGAGACTACGTATATATCTCTGGAGATTCTACATTGTGTATAGAGTTGGCGGAGGAGAAGAGGTAAGGTTACTGTTTTAATCCCCTCCTTCTTCTCCCTTATTCTACTTCTTGAAATATGTGGAACCGTCGTCGTTCATTTCAATTCCCTTATTCTTCTTCCTCTTCTCCCTCCCCCTCCGCCCTCCATCTCACTGTTTTCCCCCGGTGCGACTCGCAGAGGCATCTAATGTTTTAACTCTGATTGAACATCATCGATGTGACTTGTAGAGCCAAATTGATGAAATTGAGACAAGAAGGTGGAGCTGAGAGTAATGTTTGTGGAGGATGCCATTTCGAATTTGTCCAAAATTGTGAGCTTGATGCATGCAGATCTGACCTCCAAACTTCAGGTCCTGTTTAACAAGGACATGAAGCTGACCAAAGAGTGTGAAGAGTTGTGGAGCCGTCACAAAAAAATATCCAAGCAGTGTGCGAAGTTGTGCGAGCGTTAGGATAAGGTGATGAAGGAGTGTGTGAAGCTATGGAAGTTTAACAAGAAACGCATAAAGCAGTCGTGCGAGCGTCAAAACAAGGTGATGAAGGACAACTAGAGAATGCAGAAGAAAACCGATAAAGAGCATAAGCAAATCATGGAGAGCCTCTTTGAAGCAGTGCACAAGTTGACGCAGAAGGATAACCCATGATGAACCCATGGAGAGGGCCTGTGTTTTTTTTCCTGTGTTTTTCTTGTGTTTTCTATGAGTATGCACATTAATTTCTTCAGTTTTTATTTAACCAAAACAATCGATGAACCTTATTTTCCTGTGTTTTTGTAAACATTAATTTTTTCAGTTTAACTATGTTTGATTGCTCTGTGATTTGTTGTGGGGCAGACTTGAGTATTTCAATTGTTGTGCAGATTAACTTCTTCAGTTTTTATTTAACCAAAACAATCGATGAACCTTATTTTCCTGTATTTTTGTAAACATTAATCTCTTTGTTTATTTATGTTTGATTGCTTTGTGATTTGTTGTGGGGGCAGACTTGAGTCTTCCAATTGTTGTGCAGATTAATTTCTTCAGTTTAATTATGTTTTATATGAGTATGCAGATTCTTTGGTTTTCTATGGTAGATTGACAGGTAATATGAAGCCCCGGAGGATTGGACAACATAGCATATCCCATTATCAATACTTGATGCATATGCAATAGCCAAATGATCTGGACGAATGGTAGAGTCGCGTGCCTCTACCATATCCCACGATCTGGATCGTTCATTCCATCAGGCCTTAATCAGGAATTTGAAAATAAGGAAAGGTAGAGCTGCTTGACTCTACCATATCCCACGATCTGGATCGTCCATTCCATCAGGCCTTAAGTAGGACTTTGAAAATAAGGAAAGGTAGAGCCGCGTGACTCTACCATATCCCATGATCAAGACTTGATGCATATGCAATAGTCAAATGATCTGGACGAATGGTAGAGCCGCGTGACTCTACCATATCCCATGATCAGGACTTGAGTGTCACAAACTTTAATTTTTTATTTAGTTTGTTTGGAGTATTTTGACGAGTTATACTCGTTTGTACTATAAGATTGTAGGGCTAACTTGATTATAATAGTACTTATTGTTTTTCTGGTATTTGGATTTATACATTTTTGTGTGTTGATTGTTATTGAACTTGTTGGTAGTGCATTATGCAAATATTATTGGATTGAAAGTGTGTATTAAATTCATCATATTACTTGTTTTAAACAATAAATGGGGAAAATGCATAAGCAAGTACATATGGGCCGGGCCGGTGGCCCACCCGCTTTTTACATGGGTGGACATGAGCAACGTTTTGAGCCCCGGATAAGCCGGCCCGGCTCACACCTTCCGATTATAGTTTTTAAGTATGATCCGGTCCCAACCCAAACTTGTATAGGTATAATATTCATTCCAAGCTACCTACCATCTCATCAAGTGTCAAATATCCACGTGTCCTGCTACGCACAGCAGATGATATGTTCCCGCCTTTGTGGCAGCCAAAGTGGATTATTATATATATTTTTTTTGAAACATAAATATATAACATGATACGTTGGATATCTCTTCAGCCCCCCCATGGCCCTCTACCTCCAGCCCAGTCAAACTTTGGAAGCCGGTCCAGCCAAACCGGCCCACATCCCATGTTTGGCAAATGCACTCCATTTATCAAGCCCATGTTCTCATCTTGTGCGACGGGCCCTTACCCCCACACCTACATAACCCAAACCCGGTGTACAGCCATCAACCCCACCACCGACCCAACCCATCCCTAACCCGGTTCAGGACCACCAACCCAACCCATTCTCCCAAGCCATGCCGGTCCAACATTGGACAGACCCACCACTCATCCCACCATCCCCACTACTCACTCTGGTCCAACCCAAGACTGAGGCCCCACCCGCCTGGACCGGATCCTTAGGCTTGTCAGGGCCTAACCCCATGGTCATGACCCAGCTTGAAGAACCCATTCCCAAAGACCCAGATACAAGCCCGTCGATGAAACGGGTCAGTCCACCCCACCAATGAATGACGTCATGTTTTGCCAAATGAAGAGATTAAAAAAGAAAACTATACGAACCGCGAGTCAATGCATCAAACGACCGAGATCTTAAAATATCGATCATCTGACTAGAGAGAATCGTCGATCGAAGAGATAACTAAATAAGATCATTTATAAACGAGTCGAGACTAAATTTTAAACAAATTTAAAGATTTAATTATATTTGAGTTCATCGTTTAAGATCGAGTCGAACTTTTTTCGAGTTGAGCTCAAGTAACTTGACTAATATAACGCTCCTATGATGTTATTTTACACGAACGAGTAAAGTCCGAATAGAACCTAAAATTTATATGAGTTTTAAAAAGTTTTAGATGATTATATTTACTTTTATGATTGTATATCTATATATATTACTAAAGCAACACCCATTTTGTCCACATGTCAAACTCTAAGGCCGTCCACGTCAACATTATTTATTTACAGATTTGCCACAATATATTTACAGATTAGCCATTAATTATTTTATAAGAAATTTTTTTATTAGAATTTTTAGACAGTTATCATGCCACGTCAATTTTATTAAAATAAAAACTAAATCTACTTATCTACCAATAAAAATTTATAAACTATCAATATATATTACTAAAGCAGCATCCATTTTGTCCACATGTCAACCTCTAAGGCCGTCCACGTCAGCATTTTTTCAATTTATTTACAGATTTGCCACAATATATTTACAGATTTGCCATTAATTATTTTATAAAAAAATTTTTTATTAGAATTTTTAAACAGTCATCATGCCACGTCAATTTTATTAAAATAAAAACTAAATCTACTTATCTACCAATAAAAATTTATAAACTAATTTATTATAATTCGATTTTGTTGAGAGAATCTCATACAAATCTATTATACTTACTAAAACAGAGCACGGGTTGATGACGTGGCGCGCTGTGGACGCAGGATTTTTGAAATTGAGCTCCCACAATTAAAGCCAATAAATCTTTATTTTTTACACTATTTTTTAAACCATAAAATCTTTTATTATTAAAATAATAATTTTATAGAAACCAAATCTATTATACTTACTAAAACACAGTACGGGTTGATGACGTGGCGCGCTGTGGACGCAGGATTTTTGAAATTGAGCTCCCACAATTAAAGCCAATAAATCTTTATTTTTTTACACTATTTTTAAACCATAAAATCTTTTATTATTATACTTACTAAAACACAGTACGGGTTGATGACGTGGCGCGCTGTGGACGCAGGATTTTTGAAATTGAGCTCCCACAATTAAAGCCAATAAATCTTTATTTTTTTACACTATTTTTAAACCATAAAATCTTTTATTATTAAAATAATAATTTTATAGAAACCAAATATATTATACTTATTAAAACAGAGCACGGGTTGATGACGTGGCGCGCTGTGGACGCATGATTTTTGAAATTGAGCTCCCACAATTAAAGCCAATAAATCTTTATTTTTTACACTATTTTTTAAACCATAAAATCTTTTATTATTAAAATAATAATTTTATAGAAACCAAATCTATTATACTTAATAAAACAGAGCACGGGTTGATGACGTAGCGCGCTGTGGACGCAGGATTTTTGAAATTGAGCTCCCACAATTAAAGCCAATAAATATTTATTTTTTACACTATTTTTTAAACCATAAAATCTTTTATTATTAAAATAATAGTTTTATAGAAACCAAATCTATTATCTATTATCTATCTATTATACTTATTAAAACAGAGCACGGGTTGATGACGTGGCGTGGTGTGGACGCAGGATTTTTGAAATTGAGCTCCCACAATTAAAGCCAATAAATCTTTATTTTTTACACTATTTTTTAAACCATAAAATCTTTTATTATTAAAGTAATAATTTTATAGAAACCAAATCTATTATACTTACTAAAACACAACACGGGTTGATGACGTGGTGCGCTGTGGACGCAGGATTTTTGAAATTGAGCTCCCACAATTAAAGCCAATAAATCTTTATTTTTACACTATTTTAAAACCATAAAATCTTTTATTATTAAAATAATAATTTTATAGAAACCAAATATATTATACTTATTAAAACAAAACACGGGTAGATGACGTGGCGCGCTGTGGACGCAGGATTTTTGAAATTGAGCTCCCACAATTAAAGCCAATAAATCTTTATTTTTTACACTATTTTTTAACCATAAAATCTTTTATTATTAAAATAATAATTTTATAGAAACCAAATCTATTATACTTACTAAAACAGAGCACGGGTTGATGACGTGGCGCGCTGTGGACGCAGAATTTTTGAAATTGAGCTCCCACAATTAAAGCCAATAAATCTTTATTTTTTACACTATTTTTTAAACCATAAAATCTTTTATTATTAAAATAATAATTTATAGAAACCAAATCTATTATACTTACTAAAACAGAGCACGGGTTGATGACGTGGCGCGCTGTGGACGCAGGATTTTTGAAATTGAGCTCCCACAATTAAAGCCAATAAATCTTTATTTTTTACACTATTTTTAAACCATAAAATCTTTTATTATTAAAATAATAATTTTATAGAAACCAAATATATTATACTTATTAAAACAGAGCACGGGTTGATGACGTGGCGCGCTGTAGACGCAGGATTTTTGAAATTGAGCTCCCACAATTAAAGCCAATAAATCTTTATTTTTTACACTATTTTTTAAACCATAAAATCTTTTATTATTAAAATAATAATTTTATAGAAACCAAATCTATTATACTTACTAAAATAGAGCACGGGTTGATGATGTGGCGCGCTGTGGACGCAAGATTAGATTAGAGAAGTATACAAAACAAAAGCACGTAAAAAAAACCTATTTCACAATATTCTTTTTAATTTTTTCAAAAGCCGCACAAGGTGCGGGTATTATACTAGTCTTTTATTAAGATTTGGCACATTTTTTAGATTTAATACTAAATCAAATTTTGCTCCTCTAACTTTATATAAGTAAAATTGATAATATATTAAGTAAATATAATACTCGAACAATAATCTTTGTAATAAATTTTTAATTATGTTCTTTTATTTATTAAAAATATAATTAATTCTCAAATCTTAGTTATATTGATTAATGAAAAATAATTGTTTTTATAGATTAATATCATTATATAATGAAAATTAAAAATATATATTTTTTTTTTTAGACAAACCCACAAAAGGTGCGGGCACTAAACTAGTTGGATACTAAAATTGATTTGAATATAATAACAGTAAGTGAGAGACATTAGAGTTTAATTGGTTAGAGGCTACTTACTACCTAAACACACTTAATTGCCGCGAAATAGAACAACAAAAACACCATAAAAACATGAAAACGTACAAAGCCTACGGTTGTGCTGCTGGTAAGATGCATTGGAGGAGTTGCCAGCAAAGAGATTCTTCCCTAGTGCCTTCTCCATTTTAATCTGCATGAGTTGATTCTTCGCCATTTGAATCTGCGGATCCTCCACCTTAGGTAGGTCCTCGTAAAACATGTGGCATATTGCATCTTTAAACCCCATATCTTTCAGCATCTTCATGATTTTCTCTTGATCAAGGTTCTTACCCCTGACTGTCAATTTTTGGGTAACAAGGCTAACTCCTACACCAGCAAACGCTGTTCATGAAAACAATAATTATTATATTAGACTACTTTTCTTTGTTAAAACAAATATAAAAGGTCAACTTACATTCTTCAAGGATATTAGTGATTTACCGCTTGCATCACTCGCGCTTTTTGTTCATTGTTCGTGATATTCAACTTTACTACCATTACCTGTAGACAAAAAAAGCTTCCAGTAAAACAAGATATTAACGGCGACAGAAGACTAGGAACAATGATAGCTCCGGCCAATTCATCAGTAGTCTATACTTAATTCAATTCAGAGGCAGCAAAGTTCCAGTCTATAAGCTGTTCAATTTATATATGCCGATAATAACCGAGACACAAAAATTTGAAAAGTATAGAAATCAAAACCAGTTAGATTCTCGCGCACCTGATATGCAGAAGTTGCGTTCGCCATCGGAGGACGGAAAGTGCAAAGACAGAGAAAGGTGAAGGGCGCCGTTGAGAAAAAAATCCTAAGAAGGAGAAGTCGTTTGAGAAAAAGCAGTAAATACTAAACCTAAAATTTTAATTTTGACTTTCACAGAAGATAACTGAAGAGTTGAGGGAGCAGCAGGCGAACCTTTTTCCTATTAGAGATAGAACAAATTTTCTTGCTTCTTCTGCGACCGATCTTTTGCTTTCTCCGGCGAGATAGGTAGAGAGAAAACCGATTCCAACTCAAGGATCGAGATTGCGAGAAGGCAGACGGAATAGCACTTTGGAAAAGCAGTTTGTGTATGTGTGTTTGTTCAAGGTCGGTTGTTCGTCACTTAGCGTGCGTGCAAATAAGTTTTAAATTTATAAAATTAGAATCAAGCAAGCGAACCCGCAGTGTACGGATCGACGTAGTTAAACAAGAAATCCAGAGTATCGAACACAGGGATTTGGGGGGTTAAATCCAGTTATAAATCATCAAGCAAGTAAATGTATGAGCTTTGCAAATATTGGGAAAACAGCAACCCTAAAGATCCAGGTGTCTAATTGTGGCAATCGATTCAAGATATACTAAAGAACTAAGGACAGAGTTAAGAGTTGCAAAGGTATACTAAAGTAAAACAATGTACGGTGAAGTTCCAAGGCTTTATATGACTTATCTACAGGCACTCTCTATAAAGGTGGTTGAAGCTTCAATATAGAAAGGATCTAAAGACAAGAATTAATATCAAATACCCAAACTTGTAACCCAAGGATCAAGACTAACTAAACCGATTTAGGTTGTGACACTCGAAATCGAAGTCGAGGTTGTTGAGGCTTCACTACTACCTAGAAAAGACAAGTCAAGACTAGATTAAAGCAAATCTTTAACCTTGGATCAAAGTAAAAGCAAGGTTCGTAAACTGATGTAAATTACGGGTGGATCTTGAGTTCCACGGCCGTGGAACCTCAAGAACAGGCCGTGATTTTGGTTCGTCGACGAAATCTCTCTAACTCTGAGGGTCCAATCTAATTACGATCGATCTATCATCATCTAAGCCACAACTATCAACCCTTCACCTTAGAATTGCTAAAGGGTTTTAGCCAACAACAATCATTATGATATCAAATTCAAGATTAAGAAGAATGAAAGATGAAAACCTTCGAAAACCTTCAATATACTTCAAATCAATCTCAAATCCACAAACAAGGGTATAATGTATATCAGATTTGGAATAACACAAACCAATCACGATCCTTGATAAGAACGAAGAGCGGGATGTCAATCCGTCTCTCAATCAAACCTAGGAACAAAAGCGCAACTTCCAAATCTTCAAGCCTTCGTAAATCTCCGTTGCAAAATAGCAATCCTCCGCACGTCCAATGAAACCCTAGGCACGTGCAAGCAAGCGTAAGCGAAGGTGCCGAATTCTCCCTCTGTAATAACCGAAAAATTTAAATTCTGTTAAATACCGGATCAAATCGGATTTCCGATCCACCAATCTTTATTCTTTTAAATAAAAATAAACGTTAATAAATTCTATCATTTTATGTGACCTTGATTCACATAAAATGATAACTTATATAATTTAGTAAATCATTCCGTAAATAATCCCGTAAATTATTTCCGTACCTTTAACGGTTCCGGGTGATTAATTAACCTTTCAGCTTTTATTTTATTTGTTGAGTTGGCCCAAAGGACCCGGCCCAAAACTTTTTTTACAGCAGCCCATGAGCTAACCTTTTCCTTAAACATATTTAACTCTAACCTAAACTTAAACCTAAATTTATGGCTAACCTAAACATGTATTCACCTACCCCTGCCGCTTCTACCCTGCTGCTTCTACCCTGCGCAGCAATCTGCAATGTCCCGAACTAGCCTCAACCGTCAACAAGCAGCAACACCACAACAACCGGGCTTCCACACGTGACGGGATCAGGCCGGTCGGACTCCAGTAGGGCCGATAGCCGCCCATCCTCGACGCCGGATCTGCTGAGTCGTCTACATCGTCAGGTTAGTACCGCTACACGCCTCGCTTTCCTGATCCAACCAGCCACCCCTCACGATCTTCCGGTTTCACAGCAAGACGAACGGTCCACCGCCGGTCCACCTCGAGACACCGGACTGCTGCGACTGCGATTACCGGTTAAAAGAAGGCGCCCTCCTCCCTTCCTCTCTTGAAGCCGTAACCATTGACGGATCTTCTGCTATGCAGCGAGACGAAGCCACCAACGCTATCGGAATGGCTGCGAGCGTTAACGCAACCAAAGGATAGAACACACCTCACCTTCTCGCAACCTTCTCGTCGACCGATCTCCGGACAAGCAAAAACCATCCAACCAGCCCTGTAGCGTATCCCTCTTCACAGTTAAAGCGATTCCGATCGAGCAAGGTGTCGAGCGGCGGACTGCTGGGACGGGTGAGGTTCTCTTCTGTGTATAGCTTATATGTAAATATATATAAGTGGACTTATTTGTGGAATAGTGAAGGGTTAAGAAAATGCCGAGAAATGTGGAACGTACAATTATATACATGTAGTATATATCTGTGTATGTATATATAGAAAGATGTAAGAGTTGATGATATTGATATATATATATATATATATATATATATATATATATATATATATATATATATATATATATATATATATATATATATAAGATTAGAGATAGATCCGGAAGATACAATTATATATTTACGCACTGTAGTGTTCATGGAAGAATAAGTGTAAATGTATAAGAATGGGATGTATAGGTATAATGATAATGCATATATATAAGTATATATATATGTACTAGAGTAGTGCGACCGGGTGGTATGCATTAAGGATGAAAGTCGCGGTGGTCCCAAAGAGGGGACAAGGATTTTAGTTGTTTACGAGTTCCACCTACGATAAATATTTGAAGATTTAATCTCAGACCTAGTAGTTAAGTGTAAAGAATGGACCGTAGCAACCCTTGAATTTTAAGATCTTAATAACTTTAGAATCTCTAGTAACTGTCCTTGAGAAACAGCTTATGTAAATAAGTTCTAAAAGATAATATGAAAAGTAATGATCAACTTGTGAGAGTTCCGAAATCAGGGGTAAAATAGTCTTTTAACCTAAGAGAGCTTTTTCCGTAATCCCTTCGCATGAGGTTGGATATCTGGATGTGTATTTGATCCACATGCCTTATTTGACAGGCGTTTGAGTTACCACGAGTACGGACCGTTTTGAGACTTGTTAGAGTGTGATCTGATTCAGGTAAGTCCTTGTGACTTACTTAGCCGGTTTCTGGATGTTAGTTGAGTGATAATGGTTGTGTGTGTACAATGTGTGTTATAATAAATAACAACTTGTTAGGACGACCGTGGTTATATTGTTTTAAGGCCCAAGTGTATGTATAACGGGCCGTGACATCACTGCCCAGCTCTGACAGGAGACTGGGAGGTTCTCTATACCCAGACCATACAGGTACACGGTGAGATGCATCGGATCCACTCCTGATGGGTACACGGGGGCGGAGGCGAGGTTTGGGAATCCCTCGTGTCACAAAATAAGTATCATTAGAGTGAATGACTTAAATGAAGATAATAAATGGATTGTTTGAAAAGCATGATGAGTGTTTATTATTTTATGTGTGTGTGTGCTATTATTATTCTTCTAATATTTAGATAACTAGCTAATGGTTTCTCTTGTTGTGTTTTTAGATTTACCACAGGTTAGACCAGCAGCTGAGTGATCCGGAA
>BSUD01000004.1:153369735-153395320 GCA_033239045.1 Fagopyrum esculentum | reverse complement strand
TGGTAGAGTCATCAGAAGAGCTGGAAGTAAGTCTAGAAAACCAAACCGATGAGAGAGTACCTACAAAACCCGAGACACATCTTTAGTCATGAGGATCTGATACTTTAGCCGACCATACATTTGTGGTGTACCCAGTAGCTGTCCTGGAGCGCAGTACTAGACGTCTGCGGTCCAAGGAGATACCGATGTTGAGGTTCCAGTGGTCTAGACGAGGAACTGATGAGGCCACTTGGGGGACAAAGGAGAGTATTAGGTGTAATTATCCCGAGTTCCTTGCGGGGTTAGATGTTACTTCTGTACCGACGAGTTAGTACTCCGAAGCTGTGTTGTGTGACTTTTCATGTTTTTATCTTGGATTGAGTGATTGTGTTTCTGTGAAGTGTGCATGAGCATGATGATTGAGTAGTTGCATGGTAGAAAACAAATTTAATGACACCGAGATATACAAAGAAAGTCAAATGATTAGTTACATTATTCTAAGTTTCGGGACGAAACTTCTTTTAAGAGGGCACTGATGTAATAACCGAAAAATTTAAATTCTGTTAAATACCGGATCAAATCGGATTTCCGATCCACCAATCTTTATTCTTTTAAATAAAAATAAACGTTAATAAATTCTATCATTTTATGTGACCTTGATTCACATAAAATGATAACTTATATAATTTAGTAAATCATTCCGTAAATAATCCCGTAAATTATTTCCGTACCTTTAACGGTTCCGGGTGATTAATTAACCTTTCAGCTTTTATTTTATTTGTTGAGTTGGCCCAAAGGACCCGGCCCAAAACTTTTTTTACAGCAGCCCATGAGCTAACCTTTTCCTTAAACATATTTAACTCTAACCTAAACTTAAACCTAAATTTATGGCTAACCTAAACATGTATTCACCTACCCCTGCCGCTTCTACCCTGCTGCTTCTACCCTGCGCAGCAATCTGCAATGTCCCGAACTAGCCTCAACCGTCAACAAGCAGCAACACCACAACAACCGGGCTTCCACACGTGACGGGATCAGGCCGGTCGGACTCCAGTAGGGCCGATAGCCGCCCATCCTCGACGCCGGATCTGCTGAGTCGTCTACATCGTCAGGTTAGTACCGCTACACGCCTCGCTTTCCTGATCCAACCAGCCACCCCTCACGATCTTCCGGTTTCACAGCAAGACGAACGGTCCACCGCCGGTCCACCTCGAGACACCGGACTGCTGCGACTGCGATTACCGGTTAAAAGAAGGCGCCCTCCTCCCTTCCTCTCTTGAAGCCGTAACCATTGACGGATCTTCTGCTATGCAGCGAGACGAAGCCACCAACGCTATCGGAATGGCTGCGAGCGTTAACGCAACCAAAGGATAGAACACACCTCACCTTCTCGCAACCTTCTCGTCGACCGATCTCCGGACAAGCAAAAACCATCCAACCAGCCCTGTAGCGTATCCCTCTTCACAGTTAAAGCGATTCCGATCGAGCAAGGTGTCGAGCGGCGGACTGCTGGGACGGGTGAGGTTCTCTTCTGTGTATAGCTTATATGTAAATATATATAAGTGGACTTATTTGTGGAATAGTGAAGGGTTAAGAAAATGCCGAGAAATGTGGAACGTACAATTATATACATGTAGTATATATCTGTGTATGTATATATAGAAAGATGTAAGAGTTGATGATATATATATATATATATATATATATATATATATATATATATATATATATATATATATATATAAGATTAGAGATAGATCCGGAAGATACAATTATATATTTACGCACTGTAGTGTTCATGGAAGAATAAGTGTAAATGTATAAGAATGGGATGTATAGGTATAATGATAATGCATATATATAAGTATATATATATGTACTAGAGTAGTGCGACCGGGTGGTATGCATTAAGGATGAAAGTCGCGGTGGTCCCAAAGAGGGGACAAGGATTTTAGTTGTTTACGAGTTCCACCTACGATAAATATTTGAAGATTTAATCTCAGACCTAGTAGTTAAGTGTAAAGAATGGACCGTAGCAACCCTTGAATTTTAAGATCTTAATAACTTTAGAATCTCTAGTAACTGTCCTTGAGAAACAGCTTATGTAAATAAGTTCTAAAAGATAATATGAAAAGTAATGATCAACTTGTGAGAGTTCCGAAATCAGGGGTAAAATAGTCTTTTAACCTAAGAGAGCTTTTTCCGTAATCCCTTCGCATGAGGTTGGATATCTGGATGTGTATTTGATCCACATGCCTTATTTGACAGGCGTTTGAGTTACCACGAGTACGGACCGTTTTGAGACTTGTTAGAGTGTGATCTGATTCAGGTAAGTCCTTGTGACTTACTTAGCCGGTTTCTGGATGTTAGTTGAGTGATAATGGTTGTGTGTGTACAATGTGTGTTATAATAAATAACAACTTGTTAGGACGACCGTGGTTATATTGTTTTAAGGCCCAAGTGTATGTATAACGGGCCGTGACATCACTGCCCAGCTCTGACAGGAGACTGGGAGGTTCTCTATACCCAGACCATACAGGTACACGGTGAGATGCATCGGATCCACTCCTGATGGGTACACGGGGGCGGAGGCGAGGTTTGGGAATCCCTCGTGTCACAAAATAAGTATCATTAGAGTGAATGACTTAAATGAAGATAATAAATGGATTGTTTGAAAAGCATGATGAGTGTTTATTATTTTATGTGTGTGTGTGCTATTATTATTCTTCTAATATTTAGATAACTAGCTAATGGTTTCTCTTGTTGTGTTTTTAGATTTACCACAGGTTAGACCAGCAGCTGAGTGATCCGGAAGTAGTGGTCAGCCGGGTCTCCGTACTCTTTAGGGTTGAGGTTGTTGGTTGTTGTGGGTTCCTTTGTTAAGATAGTTGTTGTTTTTCCCTTGTTTAAGTACTTTAGGCTGCTAGACCGTGTTGCATTCATTACCTTAAAAATATTATTTTATGAATTTCGGTTTTCTTTATTTGTGTCTTGTTGCAAGATCCTAGTAATATTGTTGTCAAACTGAGGTCGGGACCCATTGTGAGGTCCTAACCAGTAACGTTCCGAGTTCTGAGAATTCGGGGTGTTACACCCTCCTTCAGTCTTTTTATAAGGAAAGATAGAATAACCGTCCGGCCCATGTGCGTAGACAATGTGTCTATATTTTATTCGTCAAAAGATTGCCTAAATCACGGTTTCATGGAGTTCCACGGCCGTGGTTTAGAGCGTGGAAGTGGGTTATGGTTCTTCACAACTTCCACGACCGTACTTTATACCGTGTAACTCTCTGAAATGCTCCACGCTCATGTTGCCAAGTTCCACGGCCGTGGTTTAGAGCGTGGACTTCATTACGGCCGTATTTTAGAGCGTGGAAGTATAGGTTGCTCGTAATTCCCTTTGTTTCGTGCCATTCCTCATCCTAGCATCTTCCTTGGCTTCTTTGTGATGTCCTCAATCCTTGGATGTGCTCAATTCATCTCTATCCTCTCTTAATTTGTTCGGTTTTGGCTCTTATTCGCCTACAATCAACACAAAGCTTATGTAGACCTCTATATCGACAATATAGACGAACAAGCTAACAATTACTTCAATGCCTTATCAATGAACACTATAATGGATGAAAAACATCTAGAAAACGTGCATAAAATATTACAATATTTCATGCTAACAAAATACCCCATACTTGTCACTTGCTTGTCCCCAAGCAAGGTCTTTCAAAAGCTTTAGAACTCAAGTTAGGATGAAATATGTATGCAACCTCAAAAACAAAACATCTTTTAGATGAATGTGCTTCTAGTCAATATATCATTCTCAAACCTTGATTCATTCATTCATAAGACTCTCATATACATAACCAAAGAATAAAGAGGAAAGAAAACTCATGAATTGATCAAACTTCAATGTAAGCATCATAACCTTCAAACATTATCAAAATCAATCATAAGAAACTTCAATTTAGATCATCAAGTCATATAACATTCTCTTGATCTTAAGGACTTCAAATAAGGTCTAGAATGCGGAAAGGGAGAGGAAACTATAAGGAATATGGTGCATGAATCCGGGAAAGTGGATAACTAACTCTTTTCTTTTTCTCTTGCGGTTTTGCAACACTTTCAACTTAGAGCTTTGCTCTCTTCTTTTGCACATAATTTTTCGACTTCACTTTTGGAGTTATGGACAGAGGTGCACAAAAACCGAAGCCTAGGAGATTGGCGGTTCTCAATTTTGCGAGATGCCTCAAACCCTTGATGCACATACCATAATCCGTTAGGAATATCGCTCAATCCGACTTTGGCAAGACACAAACACCCGGCTATGTGAAGCATTGAATTGAAGAGGAGAACTTGATCTCCTTCTTTGAGGTCCTTTGGGATGATGTGCTTATCATGCTAACGCTTCGCTCTTTCTTTATAGATCTTGGCGTTTTCGTAGGCGTTCAAGCGAAGTTCTTCAAGCTCGTTAAGGTCCAAGAGACGCTTCTCTCCCGCTTCCTTCATGCTGAAGTTCAACCACTTTATTGCCCAATACGCCTTATGCTCCAATTCTACCGGCAAGTGACAAGACTTCCCATACACAAGATTGTATGGTGTTGTTCCGATGGGAGTCTTATATGCAGTCCGGTATGCCCATAATGCGTCATCTAGCTTCAAAGATCAATCCTTCCTTGTCCTTGAAACCGTCTTCTCTAGGATCCCTTTAATCTCCCGGTTTGAGATCTCCACTTGTCCACTAGTTTGTGGATGATAAGGGGTGGCGATCTTGTGAGTCACCTCATACTTAGCTAAAAGAGCTTCGAAACGTCGGGCAATGAAGTGAGAACCTCCATCACTAATGATAGTCCGTGGTGTCCCAAATCGTGGGAAGATGGTCTTGTTAAAGAACTTAACCACAACCATGGCATCATTAGTGGGAGAGGCAATTGCTTCAACCCATCTCGAAACATAATCCACGGCTAAAAGTATGTAATGGTTTCCACAAGATGATGGAAAAGGTCCCATGAAATCTACTCCCCAAACGTCAAAGATCTCCACCTCTTGGATGTTGTTAAGAGGCATCTCGTTTCTCCTAGATATGTTCCCTGTTCTTTGACAACCATCGCAGCAGGAAACAAAGGTTTGCACATCTTTAAATAAAGTAGGCCAAAAGAATCCAGATTGCAATACCTTAGCGCTAGTCTTGTTCGAACTAGCGTGTCCTCCACAAGGTAGTGAATGACAATGACGGATGACACTTTGCATCTCATCTTTCGGTACACATCGCCGAATGATGCCGTCCGGACCTCTCTTAAAGAGGAGAGGTTCGTTCCAAAAGTATTCCCGAACATCCTTAAAGAACTTCTTTCTTTGTGCGTAGGATAATCCGGGTGGTAATTCCTGGCAAACTAAATAGTTAACAAAATCAGCAAACCATGGTTCGTTACCTTTGGTGATCACATCGATGCAATCCTCTATGATATGTAAATGCTCGTCCGGAAAGGAGTCATCTATAGGTAGATTGTCGTCCTCTAGATGTGGTAGACGACTCAAATGATCCGCAACAGAATTTTCCGAACCCTTCTTGTCACGGATCTCTAAATCGAATTCTTGTAGGAAAAGAATCCATCTAATCAGCCTTGGTTTTGCATATTTCTTCGCAAGCAAATACCGGATCGCAGCATGATCCGTGTACACAATCACCTTGGCACCTACAAGATAAGAGCGAAACTTTTCAAATGCATATACAATTGCTAAAAATTCCTTCTCGGTAGTGGCGTAGTTGAGTTGCGCTTCATCTAGCGTCTTGCTAGCGTAGTAAATAGCATGGGTTCGTTCTTCCTTTCTTTGCCCAAGCACAACCCCTATGGCTACGTCACTTGCATCACACATAACCTCAAATGGAAGATTCCAATCCGGAGGTTGGATAATCGGGGATGAGATTAGAGCTCCCCGAATCATATTAAACGTATCTAAGCATTCCTGCGAGAAATCAAAAACTGCATCCTTCATCAATAAATTAGTAAGCGGTTTTGATATCTTGGAGAAATCCTTTATAAAACGCCTATAGAATCCAGCATGTCCTAGAAAACTTCTTATCCCTTTTACCGAAATTGGGGGAGGAAGCTTTTCTATAGTCTCTATCTTAGCCTTATCCACTTCAATCCCTCTACTAGAGATTAAGTGTCCTAATACAATGCCCTCTTTCACCATAAATTGACACTTCTCCCAATTAAGAACTAGGTTAGTGTCTTCACACCTTTGTAACACAAGAGCAAGGTTAGAAAGACAATTATCAAAAGAAGAACCATAAACGGAGAAATCATCCATAAAGACCTCCATGATCTCCTCTATGTACTCCGAGAAGATAGCCATCATGCACCTTTGAAAGGTGGCTGGGGCGTTGCAAAGCCCAAACGGCATTCTCCTATACGCAAACGTTCCCCACAGACACGTGAATGTGGTCTTCTCTTGATCGTCCGGATGTATCGGAATCTGAAAGAAACCACTATAACCGTCAAGATAGCAAAAGTGTGAGTGTTGTGCTAACCTCTCAAGCATTTGATCGATGAAGGGTAGTGGGAAGTGATACTTCCTCGTTGCGTTGTTTAGCTTTCGGTAATCTATGCACATCCTCCATCCAGTTACGGTTCGTGTGGGAATGAGTTCATTGTTTTTATTGGTGATGACCGTCATTCCTCCCTTCTTTGGAACCACCTGTACGGGACTCACCCATTTGCTATCGGAGATAGGGTAGATGATACCTGCATCAAGTAGTTTAAGAATTTCCTTCTTGACAACCTCCTTCATGGTCGGATTTAACCGCCTTTGAGGTTGTCGCGAAGTTCTAAAGTCCTCTTCCATTAGGATCTTATGCATACATAGTGAAGGTTTGATTCCTACTAGATCCTCTATAGTATATCCTAAGGCTTTCCTATGTTTCTTAAGAACAACCATGAGCTTATTATGTTCGTCAATACTCAAATCGGAACTAACAATTACCGGAAAGGTAGAATTAGGTCCTAGAAATGCGTACCTTAGATGTGTAGGAAGTGGCTTCAATTCCATCACTATAGGAGTCTCTAATGTCTCTTGAGGAGTATCCGATGCTTCCTTAGAGGTGTCTAAGGAGGTAGAAGGTGTTGGAGAAGAATCAAGAGAAGTGGCGGAGAAAACACAATTTCCTTCAGATTCACCCAAAATTACGGCTCCCCCGTTTCCTCCACGACCGTGGTTTTGGGCGTGAAAATCAATTACGGTGCCTCTGTTTGTTCCACGGCCGTGGTTTTGACCGTGTAACTTACTGGAGCCCTCTGAATAGCTGATTACGGTCATGTTGGTAGATTCCACGGCCGTGGAATAGCACGACTGACCGTGATTTCTTACGTTTTCTGACCCATCGTAGAGTTTCTCAAATTCTTCTTCATACACTTCTTTTTGCTTCTCTAAAGTTTCAATTTCTTCATTGCATTCCTCTTCTTCCCCTATATCCATAATGCGCATAGAAATAACTTTTTGCAAGGGATCTTTGAAGAGAATCGAACTTACCTCCTCTCTAGATAACTCTTCGTCATGGATGTTGAATGTATCCTCATCGAAAACCGGTTCCTTCACCAAAGTGGAGAGAACGAACTCTACATTTTCTTCTCCTATGTCGAAGGCGAGTCTAGCATTCTTGCAATCAACTATGCAACCGGATGTTGCAAGAAACGGTCTTCCGAGTATGATCGGGACCGGACTATCTGCAAGAATGTCAAGCACAACAAAATCTATAGGAACATAGAACTTACCAAGCTTGACCGGGACGTCTTCAACTATACCGACGGGACGAGTTATGGATCGATCTGCCATGTACAACGTCATCTTCACCGGTTTAGGTTCGCCTAAACCGATCTTCCTGCATAAGGCAAGCGGAATGATGCTCACGCTTGCTCCTAAATCACATAATACATCATATGTGACATCTCCCACACTTATGGGAATACAAAATGACCCCGGATCCTTCAACTTTGGGGGCATCTTCTCCTTCATTGTCTTGATGAGATCCGATGAATCCGAACTCATCTTAACCTCTCCAAAATCCTCTAATTTTCTTTTGTTAGAGAGAATCTCCTTTAGGAACTTTCCATAAGCTGGCATACCTACAATTGCTTCAACTCATGAGTTCAATAAACTTACCGAATTGCTTGTCTAGACACGCTCTTGCTCTAGATTGCGGGAATGGTAGGGGAGGTTTGAAAGCTGGAGGAGGAACGTAGACATCTTCCTTCTCCTTCCCCTTTTCTTTCTCCTTCACGACGGGAACTTCTACAAACTTAGGCTGCGGGTCGGTGGTTGTTGCTCCGCTCCTAGTTGTGATTGCCATCACCCTTCCCTTTGGGTTATCCTCCGTCTTTCCTGGAAGTTTTCCTTGATTCCTATGAACTTCTTCAGCTTGACTAAACATTTGGTTTTCTAAAATCTTTTGGGCTTTATCAACCTTAGAAATGTGATCATCGACCTTGATGATGCGAGTCTCCAATCCTTGAAGCTTTCCCAAGATTGTTTCCAACATGGGATCGGACTTTTCTTTCCCCGAAGTTCTTTCGCTATTAGATGCTTGTTCCTGGCTTTTCAAGGGAATGGAAGAAGAAGAAGGTGGAGTTAGTGAATTTCCCGAATTTGGATAAGAATTACCGGAATTGTGTTGTTGGTTGGACCGCCAATTGTTGTTGTTTGAACCCCTATTGTTGTTCCAGCCGTTATTCCGGTTGTTGTTGTTGTTCCAATTGTTCCGGTTGTTTCGATTTATATTCTCATTCCCATTGTGGTTATTGTTGTTTCCCAAATAAACCACATCTTGTCTCTTTTGCTTTGGGAAATTGGTTTTAATGGCTTCCTTCAACTCTTTAATCTCGGTATTGAGAGAAAAGATTTGAGTTTGAGCAGCTTGTGATAATTTTGCTCCTTGCTCCACTTGATTTGCTTCTACTTTCCGGTGAGAATACTTTTCTATGACTCAGGCTTGCTTCTCAATGAAGTCCCAAGCGTCATCTTCCCTCATGTCCATGATTGTACCACATGAAAGGGATTGGAGCTTGAATTGTGTTTCCACATCCAGCCCTTTATAGTATATCTCCAATAAACCCAGTTTTGAAATGCCATGGTGTGGGCAATCCAATAATAAATCCTGAAATATTTCCCAAGATTGAAACAAACTTTCGTTAGATCTCATAGAAAATGCATTAATCTTACCTCTCAACTCCGCCGTCTTGGATGGCGGAAAGAATTTAGTGAGGAATTCCGCAGAAAGATCCTCCCATGTGTTAAGTCTCCCATTTGGAAGAGCTTGATACCAAGATAAAGCTTTCCCTTTCAAAGAGAAGAAGAATGGCTTGATCTTGTAGTTGTTAATGGTTGCATTCTTTGGCTTCATTGTCTCCATCATGATCTCAAAATTTTGTAAATGTTGATGTGGAGATCCAGCACTCGTTCCTCCAAACTGATTTTGGCGAACGATGGTAATAACTTGTGGGTTGAATCTAAACCCATGCATATCATCAGCATCAAAGTTCACACCTAAACGGCGTGGTTGCTGAATTGAATCCATCCTTTGGCCAAGATTTCTTGGCTCTTCATCTACACGAGCAACTCTTGCATCCCCAGTTGGAACACGACGATTGGCGGCTGCCCGTGGAACAAATGGGTTCACATTGATCGTCGGATCAATGTCTTCTAGTGGTGGAATGGAAGAGTCGCTATCCTCGTCGGATGAATGGGTTCTAACCGATCTTGACGGTTTCCTGCTCTTCTTCTTCTTAAGATCGCTTAATTCCACCCTCATTTGAAATATCATATCCGTTAGATCATAAACTTTCGATTGATGACGCTCCGATTCCTCCTTGCGAGTCCTCTCGCTCCATCTAAGTTGAGCTTCGGATTCCGCTAACTCCGTTTGGTAATCTCGTTCTCTTTCTTCAGCCATCTTTCTTTCCTTGATCGAGCTTCTTCTTCAAAGTCTTCTCAAGTTCTTGATCAAGAGGTAAGAGGTTCGTGTTGTTCCTAGACCTGCGCATAAACCTAAAGTAACCTGCAAATATCACTCACAAGAGATATCAAATAACAAGAGCTAAGCTCCCAAGCTTGACAACCGACAACCGAATTCGGCCTAGACCAAATCCCCGGCAACGGCGCCAAAAACTTGTTCGCCACTTAGCGTGCGTGCATATAAGTCTTAAATTTATAAAACTAGAAATCAAGCAAGCGAACCCGCAGTGTACGGATCGACGCAGTTAAGCAAGAGTTCCAGAGTATCGAACACAGGGATTTGGGGGGAACAAATTCAATTTGTAAATTGTCAAGCAATAAAAGGTTAAACTTTGCAAATATATTGGGAAAACAGCAACCCTAAAAATCCAGGTATCTAATTGTGGCAATCGATTCAAGATATACTAAAGAAATAAGGACAGAGTTAAGAGTTGCAAAGGTATGCTAAGATAAAACAATGTACGGTGAAGTTCCAAGGCTTTATATGACTTATCTAGAAATACTCTCTATAAAGGTTGTTGAGGCTTCAGTATAGAAAGGATTTAAAGATAAAAATTAATCTCAAATACCCAAACTTGTAACCCAAGGATCAAGACTAACTAAACCGATTAAGGTTGTGACACTCGAAATCGAAGTAGAGGTTGTTGAGGCTTCACTACTACCTAGAAAATGCAAGCCAATACTAAGTTAAAGCAAATCTTTAACTTTGGATTAAAGTAAAACCAAGGTTCGTAAACTGAAGTAAACCAAGGTTGTCGACGATATTTCTCTAACTCTCAGGGTCCAATCAAATTACGATCAATCTATCATTATCTAAGCCACAACTATCAACCCTTCACCTTAAAATTGCTAAAGGGTTTTAGCCAATAATCATCATTATGATATCAATAATCAAATATGAAAGGGAGAAAAGGTAAAACCTTGAAATCTCAATAATAAACTCAAAACAAATGTCAATCAAACACAATAATCGCAAACCGCGTTCAATGGATGTAGAATCAAAGGAATAGAAAAACCTCACAAAATTTCTAGGGGCAATGAAGAACGGGATGTCAATCCGCCTTCAAATGTAAACCCTAAGAGCTTCCAACTCCAAAAATAGGAAAGTGCGTCCTTCCCCAAATCTTCCTTGTACGCAATAAAATCTTCAAGCCTCCCTATCTTTAGGGATCCAAATCCTGGGACTGTCACCGTCCGCCTTTCAATGTTGAAGTCTATCGAATATATGTAGGGATCTATCTAGGGTTTAAAGATAAAACCCTAAATATTTGGGCTGAAAAGAAGTCGAATCCGCTGGTATCAGAAGATACTCTGGGCCGCGTCATAAGGTATCAGAAAATACTTTGGCGCGTCAGATTGTATCAAAAAATACTTTGGGCCGCGTCCAAAGATATCAAAAAATACTTTGACGCGTCAGACGGTATAAGATACTTTGACGCGTCCTAAATTCCTTTTATGCTCCTTTTTGTCCCGCTTCAAGGCTTAGTCCTTAAATGTGCCATTTTTGCTCCATAATTCGCCAAATTACCTACCAATGCAATTAAACTTTGTGTAGACCTCTATTATTGCATAGTAGGTGAATATAACCATAAATGCCATAAATGTATGTCTATGCATGCAAAATAAAGGGAAAATCTATATAAATACATGCCTAAAAATAGGTCATAATTCATGTCATCATCGGTGTTATAATGCGCCATTTTGTCTTCGCTTTCTCTTCTTCTGGTATCAGGTGATTCCAAATGAGGGTGACATTTTGTTTTTGGGTTTTGGACCACAGAATTGGGTCAAACTGTAACTTTCATTTGAAATAAGTTTAATATTTGAATTTTAATTTCAGGTCAAATATAGTTAGTTTATACTTGAATTATAATGACTCGATGAACCAAATACGTCATTAATACCAAGTAAAAAAATTATATAATTTATAAAAAAAGGGAAAACAAGTAAAAATATTATATAATTTATAAAAAAAGGGAAAACAAAATAGGAAAGATAATTGTTACTTTTGGACTCTCCTATGAAAAATGGAAGAAATAGCATGTAGAGATACAAATTGCAAAAGTCCAATAACATTAACTTTGTGTTTAGACTTTAGATAATGGATCCAACTTACAATGCCTAAAATTCATGCACCATAGATGATGTTTTAGATGTGTCCATGTATCAATATGGACGTATCACGTACGTGTTTTTATTTATGTTTTAAAATTTGAGACATGTTTAGGTGAAGGGGTACATAGTGGAAGCTATGAAAGAACGTTGGAAGAGGGACGTATCACGTACGTGTTTGTCAAAAACTCGAACGGAAAAGGGAGCATAGACGAGGCATCTTTCTTTAATTCTTAAATTGTCTCTTATTACTAATGTTGAAGTGCGGTCAAGATTGTATGATACAAGTGCTCAACGATTCAAAATGTGTCACCATATATGAGACTTACAACAACTTTTTGTAGCGTATTCTCAGATACATGAAAGAGAATTTCGAACAAATTTAATGAATATGTTAGGATTTTTTGGCTTTTTTTATACATGCAAAAATCTTTTATAAACGCATTCAGACTATAGTCCCTAAATTATTTTAAAATAGTATCAAACTTGTAGCCTAACTATTTTTTAATTAAAAATCCCTCAATTATTTAATTTATTACAATTAAGCCCATTGTTAGACTTCCGTCTGCTCCTCTCTTATCTTTAAGGTATGATTATTTCAATTTAAAAGAAAACACACTATTTTGAATAAAAGACAAACAAAGCATTATTAGTTGGTTTTGTAATACGAAATCACAACGGCAAAGTAATAAGTTTGGACTTAGTAAAAATAAAAAAAAACAATTTTAATTCGGTCATAAAAGTAGAAACGCGTTGAAAGCAGGCCTTAGTTGACTAATAAGACTCAATGTAAAAAAAATCGAAATTGAGGGTGATAACTTATATGCTATAAAGACACTCCAAGAACTTTGGAGATGTACCTATGAGATCGAGATGATCTTATCCGACTCCCGACTGAATTTTCGCTTCTTTAATAAAGTTCAGGTAAACATGTGTTCAAAGAAGTCAACTGTGTTGCTGACCGATTGATCCACAACACACCCCTTTTTGACGTTCCAAAACTTCGAGTTCTCGTCCTAACCGAGTTTTTCTTTTTTTAAAAAAACCATTATTAGAAGAGAGATGGGTAAACGAATAATCTTTTTTAATCTTTTTCAATCTATTTTTAGGCATTTTTCCGTTGTGTATTTTGTCTATACTCTTTCATTATCTTCTTATAATGGAAAATATTGTGTATAGTATGGAGCTTGTACACGAACATAGTTTACAATTTAGGGTTGTCAATTTGTATTTAAATTGTCTTTGTCTTGTTCAATATAATTCTGAAATTGGTGGGATATATTCACGGGTGTGACATGAATCACAAACCCGACTAAACCAATCTGCGTTGTGCTCTTTTACAATTGGTTTTTAAAGATATTGTAATTTTTTAAGGAGCAATAATGATAAGTGGGTCCCATGTACGTAAAAAATGTCAGAAAGAATCACGTGAACTCATCCAAACTTTTTACTTCAACCAAACTTTACCCCACTTCAGTTTCTGAGCCCTTTTTTAAAAGTATTTGCATTTTTAGCCCCTTTTTTAAACGTATTGTGTTAATGGTCCTCTTCTTACATATGTGATTAACAAAATATGTATTTCATCAACTATTCCAATATTTATGGTGGGTTTTTAATACTATATTAAGTCTAAAATAACATATCTTGTTTGACTATTTAACGTGGCTAGGCATAAATATGAATTGGAACGAAGTTGATGCTCGACGTATGTTTGAAGCTTATTTCGAACGTATGTTAAAAATTATCATAAAATTAATTATATTTTATTCCAATTATCATTTGTATGTCAACAAGTATATTTCGTATTTTTTCCAATTTGAGGTTTCAAATCTCTAACCTAAAAATAAATTAGGATCTCAAGTATTTACTGACAAAAATTCAGATCGATCGTGCTTGAAAAAAGCACCAAATTATATTTTTATTTGATTTCACAAAATTGTGATCCAAACGTTTTTATAGACACTTACTTCCTATCGTAAGAATAATTCTCCCCCGACCATACCCTCTATATACACATATATACACTAAAAAAACCTATCTAAAAAAGTACTTACAAAATAATAAGCCATAACAAATGATTAATACCATTTACTTTTACTAATTTGCATCAGTTTTCTCCGATTGGAATTGTATACTATCTTTCCGTCAACTTCTTCAACAACGTGTCAGATAGATTCATCACTCTGTCAATAAATTCAACTCCAACCACCATTGAAGAATCAAGATAGATAAAAAAACGAAGGCTAAAAAACAAGCATGCATGTAAAAACAAGGAAACATTATTAATAGTAATGCTTCCCGTGATATTATAGGTATGTAATATGAGATAAGCTACTCGGGCTCGGTTCGACCTCGTTTATTTTCGAAACCAGCCGAATACAAACACATTTTAAAGCTCATATAAAATTTAGATTCGGCTCGTCCGGGTAAAACTTTGTTCGTTCAGTTAAAATAACACTATAAGAACATTATTTTAGTCGAGCTACTCGGTCTCAGCTCGTTAAAAGTTCAGCTTGAACTCGTTCTCTTTATAAACGAGTTAAGCTTGAACACAATTTAAAACTCGTATAAATTTTAGACTCACTCGTTTCCAAACGAGCCAAACTTATGCCTGCCGATACTCAACTTGTTCGACTCGATAAAACTACTAGATGAGTGCTCATATCATGCATATAAAAATAAGGCTAAAAACAAAAATCTTTCACCACTCCCAATGCTCCATTATTATCGTATACAATACCCCTCAATGTCCTTCTCCCAATTCAACTCCCATCTGCAACTCTTCATCTTCAACTCTTTATCTCTTTCCCTGTCAATTTCTAATCACACGCAAAAGAGAAACAAAATTGAAAAAAGAAAAGAAAAGATGATGGATTTGTGGAAGGGAGAGACGCTGTTTGAAATTACTAACGGAGAAGATCAACGAAGGTGCAACAATGGCGGAAACTCCTCCTCCTCTCTGGATGCAACTCAAAGGAAGCTTCTCTGCGTCACAAGTGGAAACCAAGGTAGTTTCTTTTCTTAGACTTATATATTGTCGATGTGGGAACACTTCTCAACCTGATCTTTTCTTAGACTCCTCCTCTCTTGTTTTAGGGGATTTGGAAACACTTTGTGAAGCTTTTAAAGGATGTCATGCCGTTTTTCATATATCTTCCTTCATTGATCTTCATTGTGTCTCCGGTTATACGGTAAATTTTACATCTTTTTCCAAATTTGAACTTTGATTTAAGTAAGAAATTCGTTTAGTTTAATTCGGAGTAGTTGATTTTCCCAATCCATTGATATTTATTTATTTTATGGTTGGATTTGTTCTAGGAGGAAATGATAGAGTTAAATAGTAAGGGAGTAATGGTATGGCTTCTTCATGTGATAAATTAGATGTATGAGTGACTTTAATAGACCAAAAAATAGTTGAGGGGTCAATTTGAAACATTTTAAAAAGTTAAGGATCATAAGTGTAATTTCTCATAGCTACTTGAGTTTGGTGAATACATTTGGCTGAATTGCAAAATGTAGCTAAGCTTCCATAACTCATAGCAAATTGAGTAAGAATTATGCTCCATATTGGTTGTCTTCATTACCTTATGTAATACATTATTCTAATATATTAAAATGTTAAGTAAATTTGTGTCAGATTATAATTTTTTTTAATCTAATTAAGAGGACTAAATATTATTTCACCTTATTAATTGTGTTGTCTTATTTTCATCCAACATAATAGTTACAAAGAGGATTATTCAAGTGCAACAACTAGTTTGTTCAAAACAAATTCTCCCTTCCGCGAGTATGAAACGAAAGAGGTACTCAATTATTTATCATTTTTTCAATATAATTTTATTTGTGCTTTCATTTTGTGAGTTTGATAGTTTTAAATAGAGTAGAATATTATTTATATATATATACTAAAAGGATGCCATAATAAAAGATTCTTACGCCGAATATATGAGATACAAAAAGAATTGACAAATAATATATTAGGTAATTAAGTACAATAATGGGTAACTATATATTCTTGGAAATGCACTAGTCAGTGACTTGCAAATAAGTATTGAATTTGTTCAGGACAATTGTAGAAAATAATTCAAAACTTCTCTCTACGAGAATCACAATTCACAAGTTTTACGTATGGGATTTTTTTAAAGATTGCTTGGGAAGAGGGGCCCGCTTTGGTTGATGAAAATTAAAAGTAACTCAACCATCTTGTTCATTAATTGTTATGGGCCCTCCTTCCACCCATCCTACTCCACGTGTCATCCTTTGACCGTTACGCCTGCTGTGGGTTAATGAAGTGTACCACAAAATAACAGTGAAAGTTGCAGTTCCACCTGATTCTGAGGTCCAAAAACAAGAAGACAAAATTTTACCTTCATCTAGAAATACGTGCTCGAAAGGAATAGAAAGCAAAAATAAATAGCTTATCACTATGGATGTTCATAATATTCCTATGATACGATCCTAAAATCTCCGAGTCTGATAATTAATTGTTCATATCTGATACGATCCGAGAAAAATTACCGGATCACCGGATCGGATACGGAATGACTTATTTGTACCTTCGGATATTCGGGGTATACATATAATATATAAATTATCTAATGTTTCAACAAATTTAAACACCTAAGTTGGTACCCATGTCATTTCTGGTGCCGTGTGGTCTAGGTTCAATCCATGAATGTCCCCTTTTGCGGTCTCGGATATCCGGTCCGATAAGTCGGATCGGATCGGATATACGATAATGAACGCCCTACTTAACACCGACCTCGAACAAACTCAGCATACACAAACTATTTTTCCTGAGGTGCTATTCCGTCTGTCTTAGCACAATCTCGATTTTTGAGTTGGTATCGGTTTTCTCCCTCCCTATCTTTCCGGAGTTTCATTTTCCGACGACCTTTTCTCCTTTTCACTCTCGTTATATACGTCGGTTGTAGTGAATAGCAGAAGCATTTTCATCGTTCAATTTCGATCGTTTTCCACAACCTCCGAAGTTTCAATTTTCTCTTGAAAGTTCTATCGCAAACGAACCTTTTTTAAGTTACACTTTGAAGTTTCGAGGTTTGGAAATGTGGTGAAGATGCCATTTTCATGCTGTTAAAATCAAAAACCGCAACCGTTTGTTTGTTAATTTCGAAAGTTCTTTTGTTTCCCAAGTTCAAAAGCTAAATAGAGTTTGTTTCATTTTTATGTCAGATCATCGGATTAGACTGTGCAATCAATTGAAAGTTCAGAGGTTGAGAGATTGGTCCAACTTTTTTTTGGAGAGAGGAAAAAGGTTCGTCAGATCCCTTATCTCTCTTTCTAAAATTATTAAGAACTATTGGAAAAGAAGAAGAAAGGAAATCTCATGATTGCATTGAAAATGTGGATATGGTTGAATTCATGATTTGTATGCATATTTATGGAGGTTATCCGTCTATTATCTTAATTCTCCATCCCTAAATATGAACGGTTTCAATTGATTTTAATTTTCAGTAATTTTGTATGCTAAGTTTTTGAGATGAATAAATTAGTATTAGTTATCGTCATTAGTTTATGTTCTTATTTATTAATTGAAAAAAAATGATGATTCATTAGGTTAAATATTATACTCCATCCGATCAAAAATAAGTGTCGTTTTAGCATTAGAAATTTAATCAAAATTATCTGTCGTTTTAAGTTTTCTAGTCCAATAAATGAACAATAATTATAAGAAATGTTCTTGAAAATTGGTGTAAATGATTAATTTTAGTTTTAAAATCTTTCTTATTGGTTTAAAAAAAGGTTGAATATTAAATATGTGATAAGATTTAGAAAAACTTTACAAAATCTATGTTATTTAATATTTTTCTTAAAGATTGTGTCAAAGGCTAAAATGACAGTTATTTTTGATCGGAGGTAGTAATATTTTATACATTTGACGTAAGGAATTAATCAAAAGTTAGTTTGAAATTTTCAGGTACACCAATGGCCGAACAAATTGAAACGTTCCTTAGATATGCACTCATTGAGGAAGGATACGGAGCGGTATCCTATCCACAAGATTGTAGGGAGATTATCATAGTTCACATTTAAATCTTTGTCAAACGTATCATTCATTTCAACCCACTATTTCAAATATATACTTACCTGATTATTTCGGCGTCGTCCTCCAAATCGACGGCGTCGTTCCATTAGACGGTTATACTTACGATTTACCCATTAATATATATCTCTTCCCGGACTATCATCCGATAGGTCCCTTAGTAGCTGTTACTACAACGCCCAGTATGCTAGACGTTATCCCGCATCCCTACGTTACTCATCCCGGGAGATTTGTGCACATACCTTATCTCTCTAACAGGGTATCCCTAGTCATAATCTCGTAGGACTCGTCCAAAATATAAGACAACATTTTAGTCATTATCCTCCTCTTATCATTGACTATAACTGGTCGGGTCCGTCCATACGTAGTGGCGCAGCTCCGATACATCAGGTATTTATACTCTATATTAAAGTGTATGACATAATTTTAAATTATACTCATTTTTTCTTTGATGATTTGTATAAGGTGATGCTACAAGTGAACTCGGAGGATCGTTGTAGAATCATACTCCAAATTGTTCAGATTGACGGTGTTGATGATGTAGGACCGGATTTGTCAAATGACCAGAATATCAGTGTTATCGGAACGATGAATGTAAACGAAATGTTAAATACCATTAGACGGTTTGTAAAAATTATTTTCATGTTGCCGGTTATCGATTAAAATTAGGCGTCAATTTTAATTGTACAATTCAATTAAAATGCTTATATAATGTTATTTGAATTTGTTTAGTCTTTCTATATAATACTGGGAACCATATATTATCTTCTTTGGTGGTGTTTGTAACGTGTTATAAAGTTGAAGAAAGAGGAAGTGTTTGCGAAAGAGTAGACGCATATTAGAGATAGTGAGATAGAAGAGAAAATTGGTATTGAAATTATTCGAGAGAGAGGTTGACCTTCACTTTGATATTGATAGTATTTGCTTTTGGGAATCTTGTCACCCTTGCTTCATTCTTTCTACTAGGTAAGACGGGCGTATTAAGCATGCACACCGTCTTTCTTTCTACTAGGTAAGACACGCGTGTGAAGCATGCACTCCGTGTACAAACAAACGATTCAGGGAGGGCAGGTGTTTTGACTCGGAATAAGCATATGGCGTTTAATATACCGTGTTGAAATTGTGTTTTGTTTCACAACCCTTTTTGCCAAACTGTTTCGGACTTGTTCTTTGCTAATGCAGACTGTTTTAGTTTTATTTTCATTCACAAAAGGTTTCATGCTTATTTCTTGAAATGCTTCGTGTTGGTGTAAGTGTCGCAAGTTGCAAATGAAAAAATAATTCAACTATGTACAAATCAGACAAATACTTTTTATATCCTTTTCGAAATTTAAATAAGGTAAACAATACAAAGACCAACATGAGGATTCCAGTAGAAAAGACTCTGCGTTTCGCATTAAACATTTAATATTTAAATTATGTGGATCCAGCCGTATTGCTTAGGCAAAACATTCAAAAGCAGGCCTTCCTAAATGTTGTATCTGCAAACATATCCCTTCTCAAGTAGAGCCACTTGGAACAGATGGTGACCTTGGAGCATTAGCAAGTTATTAGATGATTTAGGCTCCCGAATCATAGATGCACGGAATGCAATTATATAATAAAATAGATGATATGAGATCAATATGGGAGTAAAATCGATAAGAACCTTTTGAGACTTAAATGAGCGCAGTCCTAGAAGCCTAAGCCTTCTTAAGCTAACCATTATTAACCTATAACGACATAACGACAACACAACTTGATACAACTTGATTAGATTATAAAGGCGAAAAACGAATTGCATACAGGTGTAGATGTATATGACAGCAAGTAGCACACGGATATAATTGAGGAAACAAATCCTGATATCATGATTCAAGTTCAAAAACACAAGTGGTGACAAAGATAGTACCTTTATTAAGATATCAGCTCAATTAAGGATGAACAAAATCCAAATGCATTAGTCACAGTAAACCCGAGTATAAATCATCATAAAATTAGGTTCAGACTTCTTGTTGTGAGCTTATGATAGCAAAAGACCAAGAACAAAGGAAATTTAAAATCAAGAAAAGAAATTTACAAGTCCACTGGAAGTCAACCCTCCACCTACACATTACCAAATTGACTTCCCACCTAAATGGAGGTTTGTAAATGGAGAATGAGAAAGCAAAAACTCACAACCCAACAGAGAAGATCTCCATTAACATACTGCTGATAAGAAATCCAAGCCACACAGACCGTGAATTCGAAACAACATAAATCAACAGAAACGAGATATCATGCCGATCTACAGCGGACCAAGATAAAGAAAATGAAAAACTGATGTACGCCTATAGTAGGTAAGGGCTTAGGTCTCCGACAGAAAACTAGCAGATATCCTATGGCCGACCATAAAAGACAAGCCTCTACAAATCACAAATTTGAAAAACAGAAGTTCAATTAACCTGAACGAGAAGAATAATCTAGTGATTATAATCAACTGAAAACATATCCAAAAAGCAGTGAATCAACACACCAGGTTTCTTCAAGTTTGATGAGATCAAGCAGGTAAGACGAATGTAAGTTATAACAAGACATGGGTTGCAAAATTAGAGTGTAGGGATAATTCAAATCTGATTTGGGAATGTTTTACCTCCTTTTTCAAAGAATGTAGTCAAAATAGCAAAACCGCAGCTCAAAATTGGCGTACTCGGAACAACTCGTAGATTATAGTAGAACATTTGGTTGCATCCGATCTTTAAATTAGCATATTACAGGCTTGCATTGTCTAAATGAGGGGTTAATGAGTCAAATAAATAGAAATTATCTTTGAGGCATTTTATCAAGCACCTAAAGTGTATACGCAGAAATTGAAAGTCCTAGAGCTAATAATGATTTAGTTTGTTAAATCTTAACCCAAAAACATGAAGAAAGCTTCACAAAGTAGAACATATTGTCAAAATTTTACCGTAAATTATGAACCTTTTGGACTGAAAGTAGCGAATTAAAGCATAAGCACAATAATATGAAGTCATCGAACTTACCACCATTTGCGAAGAAGTTTGAAGAATCGATAGAGCGATCATGGACTCCATCGCTTGAGGCCATAATCGTCTCCCATAAGCATCGAACTGGGAAATGAATAGGAAATTTTGGATCTTTTTGGGTTATGTTTACGGATGAGAAGTGAAATAGATAGGGAAAAGCATGGGAGATGTCGAGAAGAAATTGCCAGATAGAGAGACTATAGACTATAGAAGTCGTTTTGAATTTATGGGTATGATATTAAGTCAGTTTAAGCAGGGCACAATCGGAAATATTTAGTTTATATCATTGCAAAAATATTAAATAATGAATCTTTATTTGTATACTCGCATATTACATAAGAATTTATAAATATATAATATAAATAGCAAAATAAATCTAATTTATTTATAAATTTTACTGGACTAAAACCATAAAAAACTAACAACTTAATTATAAAAAAAACAACCTTAATAAAAATCTATTTCTGTAACGGCTTCATTGATTATCCTCATAAAATGAGTGGCACACTGCTTCCTTAAAGCCACTATCCTTCACCACCAACTTCACCACCAACTTCATTGATTATCCTCATAAAATGAGTGGCACACTGCTTCATTGATTATATTACATACTTGACAAAAAAGGATAATCATTTTTATCGAATTCTGATCCTCTCCAAATAAAAAAATGTCTAATATTTACCTAACAAAATAATCTTAACCATTTATATCTATTAATGGTAAAGATATAATCTTCTAATGATAAAATTATTTGTAAAAATAATACCTCAAACTTACATTTTCTTATTCACCGTGTAGAAGGAAAAAAAACTAAAATATAAAATTTATCCCTTAATTAAAAAAATAGCTTCTATTATCGACACAAAACAAGCTAAAAAAGATATAGCCGATGTTTATTTAGTATATGATCCACACAATTTCTCTCTACTTTTCAATTATTGTGTCATCTTCAATTAATTATTGAGTTGTTTAATTTTGTAAATGTGTTATAACTTTTTTTAAATAAGATGTTGAAATTCTTGTAAATTATAAAATTTTAACTAAAAGAAATTATAGTTTAACATGGCTCATAATGACAATTGTATTGGAACAATAATTCAAAGTTGTGTTGAAGAGAATTTTATGATTAAATTTTGGTGTAGGGTATGGTAATTAAATGTTTTAATATCTTTTGGTGTAGGGTAATTAAATGTTGTAATATCTTTTGATAGGTCTTCATTCCAAGCTACCATCCATCTCATCCAAGTGTCGAATATCCACGTGACCCGCCACGGATTCAATTTTGCTCACCCCTCCCAAATGGGGGGGGTGATATCACCCACCAATCAAAAACAAGTATCCACATTTTAGAGTGTTTTTTAATTAACTTATTATCTATATTTTAATTTAAGTTAACTCAAATCCATACGGATACTTGTTTTTTATTGGTGGGTGATATCACCTCCCATTTGTGGGGGGTGAGCAAAATTGGATCCGCCCGGCCACGCACAGTGGATGATGTTTTCCCGCCTTCGTGGCAGCCAACGTGGATTAATTTTTTATTTTTTTTATTTTCTTTAACATAAATATATAACATGATGCCTTGGATATCATCCTTCCTTGTTTAGTCACCCTTACTTCCAACATGGGACCCAACTTCAAGAACCCATTCCCAAAAACACAGATACAAGCCCGTCGATGAAACGGGTCAGTCCCACCCCACCAATGAATGACCTCATGTGGGAGCCTATGCAGACGAGATTTTAAAATACCGATCATACCACTAAAGAGAATCGTCGGACGAAGAGAGAATCGGATAGAGTCGTTTATAAACGAGTCGTGATTAAATTTTAAAATGTAATTATATTTCAGTCCATCGTTTAAGATGAGTCGAACTTTTTTTCGAGTTGAGCACAAGTAACTCAACTAATATAACGCTCATATGATTGTATATCGGATACTAAATTTGACTAAAATGACTGTGATGTGAATATAATAACAGTAAGTGAGAGACATTAAAGTCTTAAAGGATTAGAGGCTACTAACTAAACACACTTAATTGCCTCGAAATAGAACAACAAAAAGACCATAAAAACATGAAAACACACAAAGCCTACGGTTCTGCTGGGAAGATGCATCCGAGGAGTTGCCAACAAAGGGATTCTTCCCTAGTGTCTTCTCCGTTTGAACGTGCTTCATGAGATGAATCGGCTCCGTCGATGCATGGGAGGAGTCTAGTGTCTTCTCCGTTTGAAGACGCTGCATGAGTCGAATCGGCTCCGTCGATGCATGGGAGGAGCTACCAGCTAAGGGATTCTTCCCTAGTGTCAGATTTTTCACCATTTGAATCCGTGTGAGTTGGCCGAGTTGACTCGCGGCCAACTTAGCTATATCCTCTTCGTGAAACCTGTGACATATGGCATTTTTAAAGCCGATATCTTCCAGCATCTTCATAATTTTACGGTAATCAAGGTTCTTAGCCTTCACTGTCAATTTTTGTGTAACGAGACAAACTCTCACAAAAACAAGCGCTGTTCACGAAAACAAATGATATATAGTATATCAGATTACTTCACTTTATTAAAAAAAATAACAAATATCAACAGATCAACTTACATTTTTCAGGGATGTTAGTGATGACCGCTTCCATCACCCTCGCTTTTTGTTCATTGTTCGTGATATCCAACTGCACTTCCATTATCTGTAGACAAAAAAAGATGAGAGCACTTGATTACTAAGAACAGTCACTGAAACGGGGACAGAAGACTAGGAACAATGATAGCTCCGGCCAATTCATCAGAAATGAAGAGGAAGGAGCAAGGCGGGGAGACACAAAAATTGAAGAGGATAGAAATCAAAACCAATACTATTCTCTCGTACCTGATACGGAGAAGCTGCGTTCGCCATTGGAGATCGGGAAGTGCAAAGACGGAGGAAGGAGAAGGGCGCCGTTGGAAAAAAAAAAAAAAAAAGTGACAAAGAGCTGAAGTATCAGGTTACCTTATCTCTTACCTTGTACAATTACCTATATATTATCTTAATCTTTGTATTATAGGATAATTAAGATATTTAATTTCCTTTTACAACAATGAGTTAAGATAAATGTAATAAATATAATATATCATAAGAACTTGAAAGGAATTAATGTTTTCACACACTAACCAAAATTATATTACATACTTGACAATAGAGAATGATATCTTTTTAACACAATTATTTTATAATAAATTTCTTAAATTTCAAATTTTTTTATAACAAAATAGGAAGTTTGAAAATTCTTTTCTAAAAGTATATAATTGAGCCAAAAATAATATGGTAATATATCTCAAAAAAATGAGATCGAGCCGATCATATCTCCTTGTTATGATTTTATTTCCTGTTAAAAAGAAGAAAATAATAAAAACCCTGGTTCATTTATTCCCTTTGCTGAACCGGAATTCTTCTGCTGAAATTGAACTCGACCGGTCGATCAAAAATCATGGACCAAATTGATAATATCCATGCATTATTATTACAGTTTCAAGGCTTCAAAATCAATTTTGAATAATTTGAATTAACGTTCTGATATTTTTAAACTTTACATGCATATTTTAAGTTATTATGCTCACTGAAAGCACATAATGCATTATTTCACACAGTTCATGCTTATTTTGGATATGAAAAAATAATCTTGTTTATTCAAAATGAGGATTACTAAAGTGATAACTTCATTTAAATTGTTCAAAATAAATAAATTTATTGTTACATAACTCTTACTACATAATTAAAAAAAAAAAGTTTGAGGGTGATTGTAATTTATCGTTTATTTTGTTAAATTCAATTACCATGTAAGTTTTTTAAAAACGATTATACATTTATATTATGCTACATTTTTCAAACACCTATCAAAATTTTTAAAAAAAACTCACGGCAGATTTTTATAAAGATTAATTCAAGAAAGTTTTTTGGTTTTCAAGAGGACCTTTTATTCCAATTTTGTCTTATGTTTGCATATTCAAGAAAGATTAATTTCATGAGGTACATTGATCCAAAAAATAACATAAAAGATTGATGATACCTCTACTCTAGTGAAGAGCTCAAGGCAACACCACTTGACTAGTATCATTGAACCACATTTTCTAACGATAATAATCATATTTTTTAGGTCAACTTGGGACAATAGTTGTGAAGAGAATAATATAGCTTTTATGCAAACTTATAAAATCCGTTGAAGGGTTCACAACAAAATTAGCAGAACCCGTTTTTAAGGATGGATGGTGGGTACTTTCACGTGGTTTAAATACTGTAGAATTTAGTAATCATAAAGCTTGTTTTTTTATTGAATTCATATAGTTTATAATATATATGTAGGGTATCATTCAAGTAAGGCCCATTATTGCGGTACGGCCGTGCGGCCGTACCGCAGGGCGACACGTGTCCCGAAAAAAAAAAAAAAAAAAAATTTT
>BSUD01000004.1:153354801-153369253 GCA_033239045.1 Fagopyrum esculentum | reverse complement strand
GTAATAGTTCATGAATTATATAGAAATAGTTCAAAGTTTATAGGATAATAGTGCATAAATTATAACATGGTAGTTCAAATAAATTTTCATTAGTTTCCGTAAAAAAAAAAAAAAAAAAAAAAAAAAATATTTTTTTTTTTCGGGACACGTGTCGCCCTCTGGTACAGCCGTACGGCCGTACCAGATAAATAGGGCCGTACCTGAAGGAAAACCTATATATGTAAGGATAAAACGATAAAATACATATAACTTTAATCTGATCCTAATAGTATCTATAACACTCCCTCAAGTTGGCGCGATTCAATAACTTGAAGCTTAATAAGTAGAAAAATGCCGCAATCAAACAGACTAAACCACACAAAAAGCTTAAGCTATCGGATAATTTTATTCAACTGACTATGTTAATGATCAGATTTGTTTAGATTTAGTTGATAACTCAAAGAAAAATGCCACAATCAAATGGAATAACACTTCTATTTTTATTTAAATATCATTATATTTTAATATTATTCAACATTTTGTTAAAAATGCAAAGCTATTCGATGCGGTAACACAAACTTTTTCAAAATGCAATGAGTATTTAATACTTTTTTGATATTTAATAATATAAATTTTTAAGTAAATTTTTTAATAAATATTAAGTGTTAAAAATCTTTTATACTATAGAAAAAATATGACAAAGGGTAGTTTTTATGAAGAAAAAAAAAGGAAAAACCCAAATTTAAAAATAGTGAATAAAATTGAGAAAATTCTTACCACATACAGGATGTGTCCCTATGCTAAGTTTATAATATATTCGGAGAAACATTATACTTCGGACTTTTTAAATTATATTCAAGGATTTTCAATTTATGGATAGTGTTTTTGAATTTTAAAATTTTTAAAAATAGATCTTTTAATTATCCCTACTTTAATAATTTGAGAAAGAAAAATATAATTATTACTTACTGGTTATTATTAAGTCATTTTGAATGTCTTGGACGAATAACTTTTTCATTACCCACTCAGTATGTCCGTTTTTAAATCCAAATAATAGTAAAATATTTATTTTTTGGTTAGGATTATACTCATATTTATTCCGAATTTGATTGATTTTGAGTAATTTACGTATAGGGATGACAATGAATTAAGCGATGTGTGTGTGAAACACTTAACTTTATTGGTTGCAATCACTTATCATTCGTCGGGATAAAAATTTAATAGCCAAGAATATTATGACTTATAATATATTTTCAAAGTATTTTTTACACATGTAGTACAAAACTATTACCAGAAATTCAAATCCAATAATATCTATAACTAAAATAAAAAATTAAATTATAAACATGTTATATAAACATATAAATAATAAAATTATTATATATCTCCGGGCGAGATAAAGCCTTTTTTCTTTCTGTCTATCTCCCTGAAAATAAAATTTAATTTGCATGTGTTAAGCATATATTAGCGTTTTTTCTTAGTCAGGATCAAACTCTTCTTTCTAGTATTGGTGCCTGCAGTGGTAGAAATTGGTGAACCGGGCGTACTCTTTCTGTGAACCTCTCTTCTCTTAAAATTTTTTGAGTTGGATGAAAACAACGCTTCTAAAGGAGATGAGGCATCTCCTTATAATTCAAAAGTTTCGAAAAGAAACACTCTAATTCTTTTGGAAGGAGATCTGACTTTTTAGAAGGAAATAAACTATCTAGATCTTTGTATATAAAGGTCTCGATAATGAAAGAGAGAAAAGAGAAAAAATGTCTCGAAAATATCATCATAATAAATATAGTGGAAGATCTAACCGTTAGCCCCGTCTCTTGTCGTGATTTCATTTCCGACACCAAGCCAAGTTAGCTTGATAGCATGTAAAGAATTCTTAGGTGTAAGAAAAGAAGGAGCGAGTTTGCAAACTAAAATAGGAATAGAATATGAAGAAGATAGTTATTGTTATTCGTACCAACGAAGCGTGCTGTTCATACCACTGTGAAGTCGTAAAAAAAATAAAATAGTTTTTTTTTAACCTACTACGGTTATGCAGTGCGTAGCCATAGTCATTTTTCCTTAGTTTTTCGAATGAAATGTTTAATATTGAAATTTACGCACCCGACATGCTTAGCTGTATCCATACTACGCATACGTCATGCGTTGTCGTAGTCAAGATACAAACTTGTCATGCGTCCTAAAACAATCATCCACCAACACCCTACGATCCAAATATAATAGTTAGTGGTGTAGATTGACTCGGGTGATGAGTTTCGGGTTCAGTCTCAACCCGTCGTGTCGGGTTATGTCAATCCCTTTTCTTTTGACTGTTGTACGTAGACCCTTGGCAGAAGAATAGTTCTGAATTTGTCTGACTCAAGTCATCATTAAACTCGATCAAAAAGTTAGATAACCCTTTATAATTACATAACTGCCCCTTCACAGATTAGAGTAGAGCCGCTCGAAACCGACTCGGGTTGGATTCCATTCATTTGACTAAAATAACATGGAAGACTTTTATATTATCAAAACTATTCATTTCGATCCAATTAGAGTATAAACATATTTTAAAAGCTGAGTAAAAGGGTAATAACTCGGTTATATATTGCAGGCCAATAATGAGAGCTTCAGTCAACCGCAAAAATGACTATGGAGGAGAGGTGTATTGGATATTACACTAACAGACAGAAAATCCTTCTGGTCGGGGAAGGAGATTTCTCTTTCGCTTCTTGTCTAGCTTATGCTTTTGGGTCTCTTAGTTCTAACATCACTGCCACTTCTGTCGACTCCAAAGGTACGTAATATTATTTATAAATGCTAAAATGGCATTTCAACAGCTTTTATGGTGTTCTTGCAGATGTAGTGATAACAAAGTACTTGAATGGAGAAGATAACTTATGGAATTTGAAACTTAATGGAGCAAAAGTTATCCATGGAGTCGACGTTCATACCATGAACACACATCCTCAGCTGTCTGGTAAATTTAATAGGATTGTCTTCAACTTCCCTCATGCAGGAAATCGTGGTAAAAATGTCACGGAATTTGACACAGCATATATTCAGTATGTATTCAATATATATATATCTTTAACTTTTTACTATTGTTGACATTATTTGAAGTAAAATTGTTGTTGATGAACATAGACGTCACCGGGTGTTAGTGAGAGGGTTCTTCAAGGCAGCGAGGGATATGCTGACGGAGAATGGGGAAGTCCACGTCACTCATAAGACGACTTATCCATTTGACACGTGGAATATTGTACAGTTGGCAGCGGATGCTGACTTGGTGCTGACTAGAGAAGCCACGTTTGATAGGTTGTATTATCCAGGATATGTTAACAAGAGGGGATTTAGGTCGTCGAAGTGGGACACGTCTTTCCCTGTTGGCAAGGCTTCAACCTTCAGGTTTTGCTGAATATATGAACCCTAGTTTGATTCCATCGTAACTAAGATGCTGAATTTGTATTTTGTAATGGCTTTTAACTTTTGGGTTTCATGCATGATGCATGGTATCTATGGGACGTTATGTTTTCTAAGTTAGAAAAGCAAGAGATTAATCTCTAGCTTCTTTTGAAATGGTCTTTTTTTTTTTTCCTTCGAAGATGCAAAATGACCATCAATGACATAGTACCTAAACTTAATCATGCACTCTTCGTAGGTTTGTGACATAAAAATCAATATTTACAGGATATATATAAAGCTCTTGTCCGGATTGCTATTCGTACCACACATTTCATGCTAAACGTACTACATTTACGTCTAAGCATCCCGGACACGGAGCTTTAAGTCCAATTATAGGTACGCGTATAAGCTCAAAACCTAAATCAGATTTAAATGCTGGTATTTTTTAATATATAGCGTGGAAATTTCGATGAAAAAAAAAGGGTTTGTGGGCGCTAACACGTTAGCTAAGATTATATGCATAAGTATAAAGGTAAAAGCACAAACACACAACATACACAATCAACATGCAACACTCATTCCTTTTTTTTATCTTTAATTAGGTGATAGGTTATTACTAATGATACTTATTTTGTGACACGGGGGATTTGCAAACCTCGCCCCTGTCCCCGTTTACCAACGAGGAATGGTACTAATGCATCTGACCGTCTACCTATCTGGGCTGGTCGAAGGAACCTCCTAGACTCTCGCAAGAGCTAGGAAGATGATGTTACGACCCGTTATCATACACTTGGGTCAATTACGTAAATAATAAAGTCTGCCTAATCCGGTTTCGTTGTTTATCATAACTAGCAAACACCACTCATACACATTATACTCATACAAGAAGCCAACTAAGTAAGTCCGTGGGCTTACCAGTCTCCAAGCGCAACAGATCACCACACTCTCAAATTCCCTCGGGAAAACACGCAGGGCCTGTTCAACACAAGGCACACGGATCAAACAACGCTCTAGTCAACTAGAAGTCCTTAGACTTCTAGGCTCAACATCCTCTCAAGAACAACAACACTCTAGTCAACTAGAAGTCCGTACACTTCTAGGCTCACCATCCTCACAAGAACATAAACGCATAAGATAGATCGACACTTAAAACCTAACACAACTCTTCTAAACTAAACTATACTTATACCTAACTTCGGAACATCCTAAATCTGGATTAAACCAACGGATCTTTCTCAACTTTTACCACATGCTCCTTTCTATATCCATCAACAACATATCCAAAACTCAAGTCCCACAGAGGTCAATAACCCCTCCAAATCTACCTCACAAAACTGCATCCCAAGCAGTTTTTCTAACACTTAGAATATTTCAGCAACCATCTAGAAAACTGTTTACAGCCTCGACTTTGAAAAATCATAACTCATAAACCTCTTGATGGAATCCTCTAAAATTTTGATATATTCTACTATGAAATCTTAACTATGACATATTCAAAATTCAAGTCTAACCGAGAAATATGACCCAATCAAATCTATATCACAAAACTGGATTACAAACAGTTTTAGACAAAATTCACCACAACCTATAAACTGCTCAAGGTCTCTACTTTGGGACTCATAACTCTTAAACTATAACTCGGATTGCTCTCAAATTTCAGTATGTTCTACTATGAAATACCAACTATAACATATCCGAAAATCAGAAATAAAGGAGGAGTCTAACTTACCCAAATCAGGATCACAAAACTAGCAGTTTTTCCAACACTTAGGAAATTCAACAAACAACAAAACTGCACACTGTCTCAACTTTGAAAAATCGTAACTCCTAAACCACTGGCTGGATTTATCCCAAATTTTGATATGTTCTACTGTAAAGTCCTATCTATAAGATATCCAAAATTCAGCAGAAAGGAGGAGTATAACTTACTCAAATCTGGACTCGAAGTTTACTGTTCGTCACTTCCGGAAACTCAGAAACGTAACAGTTGTTCTAGTCGTCTTCCATGGCTGCTATGAACGTTTCCCACCTCCACACTAGGTCTTAGCCTCCCTCGAAGGTCTAGCCTTGTCACGTCTTTGCAGCCGGCCTCATGGAAGATGGATCGACGCTGGAGCAAGCAAGGAGAAGAATGGAGAAGAACAGAGCAAGAGAGTGATGTTTTGGAAGAGGGAAAACTAAGTAACGTGAATGAAATGAGAGGGAGAGGAGAAGTGGCTGCATAAAGGAGGGGAATGTCAAGGGACCCTCAGCCATGAACTCCCTCAACATTAATAAGGTGAGTTATAAAGATAGGAAGGTGAAAGGTTGATCGAAAACGCTAATACCCCTCCATCGCATGTCACCGCCTCTACGGGACTCTTAGCCGCACCTACGGCCTACTCGACTGCGCAAACTAAACCGCAAGGGCGTGAGCCCTTGCGCACGGCTCCCACTACTCCTCTAAAACTATCAAAACGTAACGAAAATTCTGGTCGTTACAGGCGGTTTGCCCAAACCGTACCCATGACTAGTAGAGGAAGTGGGAGCAAATGAAACATCAGTCCTTACCTACGCACCGGTTGCCATAGACAAGTATTAGTTCGACTCCAACAATTTTGAAACCGGAATGTTTCCTTATGTTTAATGCATAGCAGATATTCAAGGCGAAAAAAATTAAGGATTCCGGACACTTGTTGTATTGTTGGATCGCGGGGAGGATAAATGACCTCACATTCGAAGAAGTATGATATATGACAAGTTGTCCAATACCGCCCGTTCTTGTATATTGACATGTGGCTCACGACCGAAGCGTTGAGGATTGGGCTAGACATACTAACCGCAAATTTAAACGTTTAGAGACCTTCGAGAACAATATGGTCACCTGCACCTTAAAAATTCATATAAAGTATGTATTTTTAATTAAAAAGTCGCGATATTTTAATAATAAGTCCTCCGATCGCAAAAAAAAAACTAGAATTAATTAGGGAAATAGGACCCCTTAAAATTATCTTTTGTAAACTAGGCCTCTATATAAAAGAAAGAAAAAGTAGGTATGGAAACTAGAAAATAGGGCAATAATTTCTTTAGTTGAAATGATGGTGATTAGATGTTTGCTTTTGGTTTAATTATCTTTTTTACATGTTTATCTTTTATTTTTGGTTAATGTAGCTAGTTTGATGAAATTTCCAAGTCCATGAATGTTTAATTTTTTTGGGTGACATTGTTTTCGTTACCCAAATATGAATTATAGTATTTTTCTCATTATTGGGTATATGTTTATTGTTTTTGTGGTATGTTTTTTATTGTTGAGTATGCTTAAAGTGATATTTTTGGGTATGTTTTATGGTTATCCAAACTGTGTTACAAGGACCAAATGTCATTTGATATTGATATTTGTGTACAATATCGATTTGTGTAAATTTTGGTTATGACAAATTCAAATTGGGTATGCTTTTATACGTTTATTGGCTCTGTAGTATATATCTTAGTATTAAGTATATTTAAAGTGATGTCGTGGGTATGTTTTATGGTTACCCAAAATGTGTTATAATGATTAAATGTCAAGCGAATTTTTGGGTAATGACCAAATGTCATTTGATATTGATTTTTGTATACAATATCGAGTTTTGAAAATTTTAGGTATGACAAATTTAAATTGGGTATGAATTTTGTATTAAGTGATGTTTAAATTGGGTATAAATATAAAATATTATCCAATTTATGGATATTGTTTTATTTTGATATTTGATTTATTGGGTATGTTGTTTTCGAGTATGTTTTTGTACTTTGAGAAATTTATTTTTTGGTATGATTGTGACATTAATTGGGTAAACCGATTTTTGGGTAAGCGGATTTTTGGGTAAGCGGATTTTTTCTGGGTAGAGTGCTGCGGTTTTTTGCCCCAAATTTCCTCCAAATGTCAATCAAAAGGTCACAATCAACACTCACATCAGCCATCACTCATTAGCCATCACTCATTAGTCATCACTTTTATCAATTTTTGTCCTATTTATGAATTAGTCTAGTAAAGTAGGAGTCCTATTTCTCAATTTGTAATTGGTAGGGTCCTAAATTTCAACTCTATAGTGTAAAAGGCCCTAAGTGCCAATTCAACCAAAAAACTATTAAACAACCTTAATACTAGTTATTAATTATTAAAACTAATAATAATTCATACTAATTAATAATTAATTATTACTATTATTCAAATATTGTTATTTACTAATTATGATTAGTTATTAATTAATCATAATTAATGTTACTTAAAACTATTAAACAACCTTCATTATTAATAATAATTAAACTAATAATAATTAATACGACTTACTAATTAATTATAACTACTAATTAAAAATGATTAATTACTAACTATTGTGATTAATTACTAATCAATCGTAATACTAACTAAAATTATTAAAGAAACTTAAACTAATAACTAAAACTAAAATAAAGTAATAAATTAATAATAATGATAAGGTGAAGATTGATATGATTGATAGTTGATATGTGACGATTGGACTGTTGAAGGTATTGTGGTGCTGTAACATTTGGCAAAAATTTCATTCGACTTGATTGATGTAGACTAATTTCAATTAGGGGTGTATGAATATAGGGTGTATTTAAGATCCGCCAATATGAATTACCAACTTTAGCAGATTTTATTCGAAATAATATGTTGTATCCTAAGTTCACTGTAATTACGTATATAAATGACGTAACTTGAGTGGTTATATAGCAGAATAGTTTCGTTTTTTTAATTCTAAATTGTGGTAATTATCCCCAAGCAGTAGGCCAAGAGTTTTTGGCAGTTGAATCGTCACTTCTTTTCAGGATATTGCATGCAGTTTAGCAGGTCAGTAATGAGAGCTCTAGCTAGCTAGGCTTACTGTTAAAAAACTCCTCTGTCAACTCAAATAATCTCTTATATATCTCATCGGCCAAGAAGATCAATACTGCAATCGTACATTTTAATTAATTGGGTAAAAGATAAACTATATGGAAGTAACTGGTGATATGGCTGAGCTTAAGCTTGATAATGGTAAGGCTGAGAATTTCAACGATCAACTTGATAATGGTAAGGAAGATGATCATGAAGGCTCACAAAATGTTGAGAAAAAGATCCTAGTTATTAAAGAAGATGATTTCTCCACCTCCAAAATCGTCGCCACATCTCAAGGTATCTATATAAATGTATAATGAGTTTCAGTTTATAATGTGAATCATATTTTTATGTTTACTTCAATTGTTGCATGTAGATCCTGAAGTCCCACAAATTGGGGATCATCATCATTGCTTGGAATGTAAGGACGATGTTCAAGAAAGTAACGTTATTGATAGTATTGAATCAGTACAAGAAGATGATCATGATGTTCAAGAAAATAACGATGGTAAAGCTGCTGTAGACCCTGTAGTAGTAGACGAACAACGATGTATAGGAGATTACACTAACAAACAGAAAATCCTACTAGTTGGAGAAGTTGATCATCATAATTGCTTGGATTGTAAGAATGCTGTTCAAGAAAATAATGCTGTTGATAGTATTGGATCAGTACATGAAGATGATGTTCCAGAAAGTACTGTTATCGATAGTATTGAATCGGTACAAGAAGATGATCATAATCACGATGTTCAAGAAAATAATGAAAATGATCGTAAAGTTGATGTAGTAGTAGATGAGAAGCGGTTTGTAGGACATTACAATAACAAACAGGAAATCCTTCTAGTTGGCGAAGGCGATTTCTCCTTCGCTTCTTGTCTAGCTGATGCTTTTGTGTATGCTTCTAATATTGTAGCTACTTCGCTCGACTCGAGAGGTACTAATCTTTAACTGTTGTCTATATATACATTTGCAAAATTTTCATCTGTAGTCGATGATATTGCAGATACAATACTCAGTAGATACTCTAAAGGGGAGCAACACTTGCTGAATTTGGAAGAGCGAGGAACGGTTGTTCTTCACGAAGTCAACGTTGATAGCATGAACAACCATCCTCAGTTAAAGGATCTATATTTTGACAGGATTGTATTCAATTTTCCTCATGCAGGTGAAAGCTATTGTGGAACCAGGGAATGTCAAAGCTGGTATATTGAGTATGAATTTAGACTTGAGCTTTTCCTTATGTAACTAGGGTTGTGATAAGTTTTAGCTATTCGACTAACAAATTTGTTATCTACTGTTGAATGTTTGTAGCTGTCATAAACAGGTGGTGAGTAGCTTTTTTAATGCTGCAAAGAACATGTTAACTGAGAATGGCGAGATTCATGTGACACACAAGACAGCTTATCCATTTAGCAAATGGAATATAGTTGAACTGGCCATGGATCATGGTTTGGTGCTTAAAAGAGAGGTGAGCTTTCATAGGTGGATATATTCAGGTTATGAAAATAAGAAAGCATATGGTTCTTGGGACAACAGTTTCCCTGTCGGACTAGCTTCCACCTTCATGTTCTGCAGAAGCTAGATCGATGGTGCTTTTGGTTTTTGGTTCATTGATGATTTTGCCTAGAAGACTTTGATTTGGATGTTTTTGGTTCAGTATTTTGAAACTGGGTTGTACAAAGCTTCCTCAACATTAAGAAAGTAATGGAAGAAATTGTCATTTTAAATTAGGCAACGAGTTGCTAATATTTGCATAGTCACAAGATACAGTAAAACCGAAATGCCAAATCTAATGCTAGAAAATACAGCAACTCGATACCTAAAAAAGAGGTAAAAACAGATTCAAAGGTCTAAACACAGATGAGTTCTTTCAGTTTCAATACACACTTCCGTTTCGTCGTTGTCAAACAAATTATCAGCATACAGGCAGCAGCTTCTACTTCCACAGTTTGCGTAATGACATGTTTTTCTCAGTGTCTTTCTTCATAACTTTGGCAACTGCCATCTCAAAGTCCTCTTGTGTCACGTGGACTCTTCTCTCCCTCAGAGCAAACATTCCAGCTTCTGTGCACACAGCCTATAGCCGAAGAAATAATCAAAATGATTGGCGAGTTATTTAGAGTAAAATAAGGGGAAAGCCTTAGGTTTGATCTATTTTGCCTAAGGGGCTTGATTAGGTGTTATGGGTACTATTTTTCACTTTCATGAAGTTGACTTCAAAATCTTATTGTTATCTTTAGAAGATGTGATTCAACGATATGAGTCAAGTGTTGTTACCTTGAGCTCTGCACCAGAGGCGCCATTCATCTTTTCCGCTATCTTCTTCAGATCAATGCCTCTCATGAGATTCATTTTTCTTGAATGAATCTTCAAGATATCACAACGTGACTGCAAACATAAAAAGACAAAATTGAAAAGAATGATAGGTAAAAAAAGAAGTAAATCTAATCAACATAAACCACGGGAAAATAGATATGACAACTGAAACAATTAAGAAAATTTAAGCTTTTGAAAAAAATGGTTAAGGCCGAGAATTACATCTTCATTAGGATTTGGAAACTCGATCTTCCTATCAATTCTTCCTGGCCTAAGTAAAGCCTGATCCAGAATATCTATACGATTTGTTGCCATCAAGACCTGCCAACATTGCAAGGTGAGCAGAGCTTAAGATGAAGAATCATTGTTTATGTTGTGTTTGAATCAGTAGCCAAAAGTTTTACAGGAATTTACCTTGATTTTGTTTGATGCCTCAAATCCATCCAACTGGTTCAGAAGCTCCAACATAGTCCTCTGAACTTCACTGTCACCGTTACCAGAGCCCGACTCCATTCTCGCTGATCCTATACTGTCAATCTCATCCATGAAAATAATGGATGGAGCATGTTCTCTGTAGAAAAAGAGGGGAGAAGTATTGAGAGAATAAATAGGAGTGGATACTGAAAAACAAAAGAGAAGCTAATGCATCCACGAGTTGAAGCAATGGCCAAAGCTTGTAAAAAAGGCCAAACCAGTATCTTCAAAAAATAATCATTAGCTTCATTCGATAAATGCTTATCGAATATCAAGATTTGTAATACACTGAATAGGTGGTTCTCCTCTTGCATGCTTGATTTCAAATACCATTAAATTTCATGACGAAGAGCCAAAAATCAAAATATGTCTCTTATCTCAAGGAGATCATACCAAACAACACAGTATAAATAAAGCATGAAAAATAAAACAGAACCTGGCCATAACGAAAAGTTCCCTGACCATACGGGAACCTTCTCCAATATACTTCTGAACTAACTCGGATCCTGAAACCCTTATGAAAGTACAATCAGTGTGATGAGCAACAGCCCTTGCCAAGAGAGTTTTTCCGGTACCAGGTGGTCCGTAAAGCAGGACTCCCTGTAACACAAAATATTTTTAAAGCTGGAATGTTATTTACCAAGTGAATTGATCAAAACAAAGATGAACGTTTGTAAGTATGAGAAGGATAAGATATTATCCAAATTTGTGCATCAAGCATACCTTTGGCTGAGCAATTCCAAGACTCTCAAATAACTCGGGATGTTTTATTGGCAGTTCTATAACCTGTCAGAACAAGACAGGGAAACATATAATGCGTAAGAAATCATCAAGTAAAATCTGGACTCAATATAGTTAAGCAAATCTGAACTTCTTATTTTTGTCGATGCAATATTAAAAAGTGAACGAATAACGCACCTCCTTAATCTCCTTAATTTGTTGGTCAAGACCACCAATCATGTCATAAGTAGAATCAGGAACCTTTTCAACTTTCATAAGATTGACCAAAGGATCCACTTTGCTAGGCAATACTAGATGGAGAACGTAGCTGTCATTTCGTAATGCAACTCGTGTTGATGGTGTGATCTTGGTTATATCAATGCTTTTATCAATATCAACAACATATTTTCCTTCTGGATGCACCTACAAAACATAAAGTATTTGCAGGGAGAGAAAAGAATGAGAAAAGGTCTATATCACAGTAAAATTACTTTATTTCTGGCGATAGATCTTTCACATAAATGACTAAAACAATAAAAGCAATTAGTATATGTAATCAATTCACCTGAAGATGAACTAGCATGTAGAAATCACTAAATAAGAAACCATCTATCTTACATAAAAATGCTATGAACAAAACAATAGGCCTCTTAACAAAAATACAGCACCTCCAATCTTTTTTCTGCACCACCCAACTATTTCAACTAAGAATTATTTATTTATACTAGTTTTTAATCCTTCAAAAGTTTTTTTGAGAAGCATTCCCCTTCCATTCTACTTATTGCACAAAACATTATCAATACCTCTTTCAGAATTCAAACAGTAAGTTATCTCTAGTATAATTGTTAATAAACTACTAGGACATCTTTTCCACCCTTGAGATAATTGCCTATAGAAAAGGAGGCAAACTTTTTTGTTCAAAATAAAATCACATTACGCCAATTGCCAACACCTCCATTCCATCAGATCAAAACTCTCACTCCAACAACAGTTTGAGGAGAATAATGCATAGTATACCCATTTAACAAAATTTTGCTTTCAAAACATGTAGCCAAATGATTTATTTAGATTACTGCTGCCCAATTCATATTAATCCTGTAAAGGTATTTTCTTTTCAACTGTGTGTCCAGAAGAGACTTTTAAAAAGGACCCAGTTAGCACAACAACTCAACAATTTCAGCAATTTCTAAAATCAAACTTGGGCATGTAAGGTACTTTCAGGCTTTTAGCCTATACAACCTAATAAGGTAGTAGTTAATGGAAAAATGATCTTACTGTGAATGATGAACATAACTATTTGTTTTAATAAAAGACTACAAGACCTAATATTGTTCTTTTATAGAAAGATACTAAATAAGAAACCTCGCCAACGTATAAAAAATCACACTTACTTTGACCAACACCTTGGACTTTCCCATCACTTTAACAACCTCGCCGACATATGATCCGGGTTCTTGGAGTAGTTGTAGTTCTTCTTTAAGTGCTCTCACTGTCATAGCACATACACGATGACATCAAAAACTTAATTTTGAAAGTCCAATCATAAACCACGCTGCATATCAAGGGAAATTTTCAAAAAAATAACAACAAAATGCCTTGATGGGTACAGAAAACCACACTTCAAGCCAGCCTAAGAATTGGACCTACAAAGAAATCTGAAATTTCCAAACGGAACTAGTAAAGCAACCAGGTCTGTTTCAAGTAACTCATCCCTAGTAAATCAGATATGGCAAAAGAATACAACTTTAAAACCAAAAAATCGTTAATAACTTTATTATTGCAAAATATCGTTGCACTCATACGGCTTTTCAATTTTGCATTGACTTTTGTCATTATTTATCTTTTCATAGAGGATGTTGAGAAAGGGTGTGTAGATCTCATCAAGGAGAGATAGATACAAACAAAGCTAATGGCTAGTCAATCAACAAGGCCTGCACCTTGTTAGTTGAAAATTGTTGGGCCTCAAATGGTGACGCAGGTGAACTCTATCACTCCCAATTTAAGATAGCTAAAAATCCAAGGAAACATTAAGTTTACGATAGTTTAGTTCATCACTTCATATATTATCATCGCCACAAAAAAATTCGGTTACATGGTGCACCTTGTTTATCTATCACCACTCATAAATCAGGTCAGAGTGTATAGCTAACCAAATTCTGAAAATTTCGCAGCCATAACATATGGAACTCGCATTCCCTTTACCTATACACACCAAGCGTAACCCAAATTCAAATTCGACCTTCAAACTCAAACAAAACTCCCATAAACTCGCATTGCAGATCAAAATAAACTCCTTCCTTCAAACAACTTAAATAACCGACCTCTAATTTGTGAAAAGCAAACCCCATACCTCGAGAATTGAGCTCGTTACGTTGAGCCTCGAGACGCTGCAAATTGTGATTCTTCTGACGAAGATGGAGTTGAAGTTCATGAATTCGTTGCAAGTAGTACTGCCTGAGACCTTCGCCGGGCCTTGACGGCTTCGCAGCGCAGATCTCCCCTTTGTTCGATTGAGGTTGCATCAAATTTACATCGGCGGTCGCCATTATTATCCAGTCTTTCAAGATCTGAATGTTTCTCCCCGGTGCGAACTATGTAGGATTCTTTCTCGCAATCGAGATTGCGGTTTTATGTTCTGGCTTGCTCAAGGGGAAAAGTATCGAGCTTCAATTTGAGGGGAAAACCGGAAAAATACGTTTTTTTTTTTTTTTTTTTTTT
>BSUD01000004.1:153323481-153354790 GCA_033239045.1 Fagopyrum esculentum | reverse complement strand
TTTTTTTTTTTTTTTTTTTTTTTACTGAAATTGCAAAAATAATTTATATTTTTATTAAAAAAAAAAGTTTTAAAAAACGCGTTAATGTAAATGTATATAACTGAAATATAAAAAAGATAGAACTTATAATTTAATATTAAAAAAAATACGTTTATTATAATAGAATTTTAATTTCTATAAATAAATTATAGAAATTTTGATGTTAATTTTATTTAAACAAATATAATTTAATATAAAAAGATTAAAAAATATATATTTAATATAGAAATTATGATATACAAAGTTATAATTTAAATTTAAAAAATATATTATTTAATATAGAAATTATCATTGATATAACGTATATTTAAACTTTATAAAAAATATATTTTTAAAAATATATATACAAACTATATTTAATATATATAAAAATACGTGAAATGGATGAATCATACCATCTAAAATGTGATAGGTTTGACTATCGTGACTTTCATTTTGTCTTTGGGTTTGACTATCGTCACCGCCGTAGAAACGCACCCTATGTATTTCCTTGATTGTTCATTTTACTTAATGAAAATTGAAAAAACTTCGGATAAAAAAAAAAAAAATACAAAGTATCGAGATAAGAAAGTTCCTTTTTAAACGTGTTCGGCACCCTTTTTTGGGAAATATTGAGATGATTATAAGAAAATTCTTTTTAAATGAAAGAGATAAGATTATTTTGGAATTGGAAGATGAAAATTAAAATAATCTTCATCGAGCTTGAATTATTAGATTTATTTGAGAGTTGAAAACAATTTCACCCCTTTCTACTCTGGACATTGTAGCACAGGTATTATATTAATAAAATAATTCCGATATCTTTTTCGTAATTTTACCAATAATAATCTCTTAAAATTTCCTCGTTACACAAAAACATACAAAATATTATTTTTTTATTTCATCCATCTAATCATCTACTCCTTTTATGTTAGTCTTAATTTTCATTTTCATCAGCAATATCTTCATGTTATCAAACGGACTATAATGTCAAAAATTTTACCCGAAAAAATACATTTTTTATTTAAACTTTACTTAAAAATTGGTTACCTGAATCTACCTGTTTTGAAAGGGGACAAAAAATAACACTTGAGCTCTCCCATAGCCAGTAGAACTTCTGTGGCCTAAATCCTTTTTGATCTCCCACACCATCCTAGATTTTACCGTCCAACCATGACGATATTATCAATGGTGTTGGCGGAGGCACGTAACTTCGAGAAATGGCAAGGGCTTGCAATACTAGCTACACAATTTCTCGGCCGTTTTCCGCCGGGAATCCTTGCGGTGGACTCGACCGTAGTCTCCATGTCCATCTCGCGGGAAAATCAATTTCTGTTCACCGGCGATGTGGGAGTTCCACAAAGCGTGTAGTTCGAGTGGTAAACCAGACGGGGCTTAAGGAGGTTTCGACTGTGGATTTGGAGGAGAAGGTGAGGTTTCTGTACGATGATTTGCCCCATCTATTTGACGATCAGGGGATTGATCGGACGGCGTACGACGATCAGGTCAAGTTCAGAGACCCCATCACCAAGCATGATAGTATTGGAGGGTATTTGTTTAACATTGCTATGTTGAGGGCCTTGTTCTCGCCCGATTTTCGCCTCCATTGGGTTAAGCAGGTAAAACTATGATTTATCATGTCATGTTATTTGGCTGATTTTCTGTGTTTAGCCGTGAGAGTAGTAGAGATCTCCTGAATTAGTTACCCTAGTTTGAGAATTGTGGTTAGCCACTGTTCCAATGCTGGCAACTCGTGATTGGTGTAGTTGAAGGTTATGCTGTAAATTGTGGCATTTTGGGTTAGTTTTTGACTTTTTTTATGTAAGTGTGCACAATGTTATCCTATATGGGTACATGTTTGCGGAATGAGATATCAATTTGCTGTAAATTGTGGTGATGAATAATTTGTGCTGTGAAGTTTGGTTATGCAAGTATCACTCCAAGATTGTGATTTCATGTTTATTGTAGACAGGACCTTATGAAATCACCACAAGGTGGACCATGGTAATGAAATTTGCACTTCTTCCATGGAAGCCCGAGCTGGTATTTACCGGCACATCTGTGATGGGCATCAATCCGCAGACAGGAAAATTCTGCAGCCATTTGGTACTCTTCAAAATTTCCCTTTGTGAGAAAGTCAATTGTTGATTAAAAACCAAAAATTTAAACGGAGATATATGTGATTTTTTCTTGATGTACTACCGTGTAGGACTATTGGGACTCAATTAAGAATAATGAATACTTCTCTGTAGAGGGTGTGTTGGATTTGCTAAAACAGGTACTCTTTCTCTCTTACCTAGTTCATACTTGTATAGGTTATGTGTATTGTTGTCTTCTTATCTGTTTTAATCATCAATTGTTCCTGTCTTTATTATCTGATGCAGCTAAGGATATACAAGACACCCGAGTTGGAATCTCCAAAGTACCAGATACTGAAGAGAACTGCTGATTATGAGGTATGTTCTGATTTTTGGATTTTTATCTACAACACTTACTTTAATAGCAGCGTGTTGATGATTCTAAGCTGTTTTGCTTACAACTTTGGTTTATAGGTCTGTCTATTAAGTTTGTGCTGCATTAAATTGCTATAAAGCTAAGGGATTAAAGATTATAATACAAACTATATTCTTGTCTCTCCTTAATCTATTTTTAGTGAATCCATCAGGAAATGAAGAACAAGAACAAAATTGATCAAATAAAATAAAAAGAAATGAATTTGAGTGAAGTATAGAGTACAAAGAAACAGCTCCGAGCAAAGAAATATGTTACATTGTCTTCATTCTGATGTGTTAGAGGCATTAAAAACAACCAGTATTATGTATAAGTGACTGGACCACCTTACAAACTATCTTACAAATGTACTCATTTCACACTGTAAACTATCTTACAAATGTACTCATATCACACTGTAAACTATCTTACAAATGTACTCATTTCACACAGTAAACTAACGCCATCCATCATAATTAGGAGTTTTTCTAGCTAATTACTGAAGGTATCTGATGATCAATTTTTGCATCCAGATGGATGTTTAGCTAATCAAAGAACAAACAAACTTGCAGATAAGGAGGTACTCCCCATTTATAGTTGTAGAAACAAAGGGAGAAAAGCTATCAGGATCAACTGGATTCAATTCTGTTGCCGGGTAAGCATCATTTGTCACTTGTACCAAAATTCGCATTCAAATTTGCATGCTTACGTTGGTTTTGTTTCATTATCTAGTTACATATTCGGGAAGAATTCGGCAACAGAAAAGATCCCAATGACCACGCCAGTTTTCACAGAAACCATTGACCCTGAGGCGTCCAAAGTGGCCGTTCAGATAGTCCTTCCACAACAGAAGGACTTAAACAGGTGATTTCAAGCCACATCTTAATAACCCGAAATCACTTTTATCATTCATTTTCTCAGCTAACCCTACATTTTCCACAATAGTTTGCCAGCTCCAAACGAAGAAACTGTAAGCCTTAGGGAGGTGGAAGGAGGAGTGGCGGCTGTCTTGAAATTCAGCGGAAAACCCACCGAAGATGAAGTATTGGAGAAAGAAAGAGAATTGAGGGCAAGTCTATTAAGAGATGGGCTGAAACCCAGAATGGGATGTGTACTTGCAAGATATAATGATCCTGGAAGAACATGGACTTTCATTATGGTAATCCATAGCTAATAGCTTTTTTCCTTTTGATCTATGTTTTTATCTCGTATGCTAACATGTCGCTTGCTGTTTTTGTTGTTTGCTGTCGGGATCCGACGGCCATTTATGCAATGAAGAGGAACGAGGTTCTGATATGGCTTGAAGAGTTCAGCATGGATTCAACTCAGCAGTGAAAGGGTGGGATTTAGTCTTAGATAAATCATATACGCGAAGGAGTGACAATAACCGTGCTCTATGAATGGAGGGTGAATTTTTGTGTGTGAAGTGCAGAATGCATAGAATGGTCCTTCAGAAGTTCAAAACACTACTTGTAAACAATACCTTTATTTTATATGATGGCAATTATGAATATGAGGAAAACTTTACCAGAAAAGGGACCCTCTCTCTGGCTAAGGTAATTTATAATAGTCAATGTCGACCTAACAGACCTGATGGTCATTGAATTGGTCCCTCCACCGGCAATTGCATTAAACATACGGCACATTGACTTTAGCCCTCTCCGGGTATGACAGCTTAGAAGATAATTTCTGGAATAAATGCAAGTTTCAAGATAATGAAGATATAGAATTGGTCAGCAAATAAAATTCCTGGTCACCCTTCTATATCTTCCATTTAAATTATTCCCTGAGTTGAAAATCTCAGTAGATATGTTCTCAATACGCATTCCTTTTCTGAATATGAGCCTGTTGATCCTACTATGGCTTCAGTCTGTAATAGTCATCTCTGCAGGAGACGAACCCGCCATAGCCAAGACCGGGTGCAAGAACCTCTGTGGAAATGTCACCATCCCGTACCCATTCGGGATCGGTTCTGATTGCTTTCACAGTTCATGGTACGAGATCAACTGCAGCTCATCAAGTAATACTTCTCTTCCAACACCCTTCTTACGTTCATTCAATCTTGAGCTGAAACAAATAGACTTGGTTCCAACAACTGGTCAACCATTGCTCACAGTTGCCATGCCTTTTAGGCTTGATGAGATATGGTCTGGTACCAGATACTCAGTATTACAGGGCTCAAGTCCTAACTTGACGGATGCCCCTTACGCCTTCTCTATGCAACACAATCTTTTCATGGTTCGCGGCTGCACAGGGAGTGCCATCTTAATGGATAAGCATGACAAGATCTTGGCTGGTTGTTCAACAATTTGTTTCAGCGATGGTTTTGTGCTGTCAAATAGTTGCTATGGTGTTGAGTGTTGCCAAACTACATTCCCGTCTTCACTCGATTTCTATAAGATCAACTTCACCCTTAATCCAAATGGTACTTACTTTGCGTCTTTGGTTGATACTTCCGCGGCAAACAAGTTTCTCGACTACTATTTATGGACCTCATTTCCAACTGTACTGGAATGGTCAGCTGTGGATCTGCAGATCTCACAGCCGAGCTTTGGTAATGCTGTTTGCCAAAGAAGCTCTGGTAGCGAAGGCGGTTATGTCTGCCGCTGCAAGAGTGAGTTCTATCAAGGGAATCCTTATCTTCCCTATGGATGTAAAGGTATGATCCCAGCTTGCTGTATTACTTAATTTACTTGGTGTTGATAATCAGACCGATCAAAATTCATTATTTTTGCTGCAGTTGTAAGAGGCTGTGAGGATTGTGACAGCAATTGCATTCAAATGCCAAAGAATACTTATGGATGTCCACCCAAGAACAAGCCATCAATACTACTCCTGTTGTTGCTAGGTAAGATTTTCTATGAAAACTTAAGGAGTAAAACTCGATTTGTATGACATCATGTTAAGTCTGTTAATGTAGGAGTTGGAATTGCCATTCTGCTGCTGTTATTGCTACTAGGCATATTCTTCATGTACAAATGGATGAAGAAAAACAAGGAGAACAAACTCAAGGCTAAGTTTTTCGCCACAAATGGCGGCTTGCTATTAAAACAGGAGATGTCTTCTGAAAATGGCGGTATTGGGAGAACGCAAATTTTCGCTTCAGAAGAGTTACAGAAAGCCACTGATCAGTATAACGAAAACCGAATCCTGGGGAAAGGCGGGCAAGGGACTGTATACAAGGGAATGTTAACTGATGGAAGGATTGTTGCTATAAAGAAGTCACAAAAAGCAATGGACGAAAGCCGGTTGAACGAGTTTATAAACGAACTCGTTATCCTATCTCAGATTGATCATAGGAATATAGTCAACCTGTTAGGATGTTGTTTGGAGACCGAAGTTCCTCTTCTTGTTTACGAGTTCATCCCAAACGGATCACTTTCCGAACACATTCATTCCACAAATGAAGACTTCTTTCCGTTGACATGGGAAGTGCGGTTTCAGATTGCTCAAGATGTAGCTGGAGCTCTTGCTTACATGCACTCGGAATCTTCAATAGGCATTTATCACCGCGACATAAAGTCAGCCAATATCCTTTTAGACGGAAGCTACCGCGCTAAAGTGTCGGATTTTGGCATATCAAGATCCATAGCCATTGATAAAACTCATTTAACCACTAATGTCATAGGCACATTTGGTTATCTTGATCCAGGATACTACCAGTCTCTTCAGTTCACAGAGAAGAGCGACGTTTACAGCTTTGGAGTTGTTCTTGTTGAGATTCTAACTGCACAGAAGGCGATTCGTGCAGTTGAGAGTTGTGGAGAGGATAGAACTTTGTCTGGCTTGTTTCTTTCTTCTATGGAGAATTCTCGTTTATTCGAGATTATCGATACTCGAATCTCCAAGGAAGGAAGAGAGGACGAGCTGATTGCTGTTGCAAACCTTGCCAGAAGATGTTTAGAGAAAGAAGGACAATACAGACCGACAATGAAAGAAGTTGCAGTAGAGTTGGATTCGATTCGTTCGACTCGTGTAGATTCTTTGTCTAAAGGGACACATAAAGCTTCAAGCCAGCCTGCTGTGTTCAGCAGTGGATACGACATTGTTTCGAACACTCACACAGTGTGCTCGGAAAACAATACTTCTAACTGGACTGAGACTTCTAATGTCTCTGATTCAGATTACCTCTTGATTTGATGGACTTTCATTATGGTAATCTATAGCTACTAGCTTTGTTCCTTTGATCTATGTTTTTATAGATCATATACGTGAAGGAGTGAGCATAACCGTGCTCGGCATCATAGTGTTGTAGCAAAGTTGATGGGTTTGAAGACACTGCCAGATAATATTCCTACCTTTTCCCTCAAAAAATTTTTTTTTACAAATTTTATAATTATTAGTGGATTTATATATTATAATAAACAATTATATTATATAACTATTTACCGGGCTAATAAAATTGATTCAATAAAGTAAAATCCGTAGCCTTTAATTAAGCGGCATGTGATTAATAGGTGTCTACCGAATTTTGGCCCAATAAACTTAATACGTTAAATAGCCGTTTTCTATTCACTACTCGTCATAGAGAAAATCTAAAGAAACCGTATATACTTGCATCGTTCAAAATACACATACTTTAATTCCAAAACTTTTATTTAAAAATATCTTACTTTTATTTTGATTTTATTTTACTTCCATGGTTATATCATTCCTTTTTTTAAGAAAAGATTAATAATATAACTTCTATTAAATTAAATTATATTTTAATTCAGTTGTAACTACAACTTTTATTTAAATTAGATATTATGTCTACAATTTATATATGTCTGAATATTTATCAAAATATACAAAATTAATTCTAATTTTTTAAAAATAAAATAGATTATTTATACAAGGTATAACTTTTTGTGTATATGATTGTGAAAAACTTGATTAAGAACACCTATAGAAGTTGTAGGGTTGTAAAGGACACCGAAATAAAATCTTTGAAAACATGTTTCACATTTGCAAAGGATAAAGTTGTAGTCTTTAACTTCGTACAGTTATAAAATGACTCCATGTACTTGAAAATAACAACCAAACAAACAAACCTTTGTCGTGTCTCTTCTAAGCTGTTAGTAAGTCAACATCTTCCAATGAAATGAAGGAAAATGTTATAGAACTCACTCATGCAGCTCTCCCATAGGCCATAGCCAGCAATCAACAGAACTTCGATAAATGTCGAGGGCTTGCATTACTAACTTCTCACTTTCCCGGCCGTTTTCCGGGGACCAAGTCCATCTCGCCGGAAAACAGCTGTCTTTTCAACGGCGATGTGGGAGTTCTACTAAGCGAGTAGTTCGAGCTGAGAATCAGGAAGGAGGTAAGGAGGTTTCAATGGTGAATTTGGAGGAGAAGGTGAGGTTTCTGTACGAGGATTTATCCCATCTATTTGACGATCAAGGGATTGATCGGACGGCGTATGACGATCAGGTCAAGTTCAGAGATCCGATCACCAAGTATGATAGTATAGGAGGGTATTTGTTTAACATTGCTATGATGAGGGCTTTGTTCTCGCCTGATTATTGCCTCCATTGGGTTAAGCAGGTAAAATTAGGGTTTATTCTGTGTTTATCACGAATATGCAATTAACAATGATCAAAATGTAAAATGAACAAAATTCAGTCCATGTTTATCGTAGACAGGTCCTTTTGAGATCACCACAAGGTGGACTGTGGTGATGAAATTCGCTCTTCTTCCATGGAAACCCGAGCTGGTATTAACTGGCACATCTGTGATGGGCATCAATCCACACACAGGAAAATTCTGCAGCCATTTGGTGTAGTTCTTCAATTCCCCTTTGAGAGAAGAAAACAGTAAAATTTGAAACAGATAGATGTGAATTTTTCTGGTTTGATGTACTAATATGTAGGATCGTTGGGACTCAATCAAGAACAATGACTACTTTTCTGTAGAAGCTGTGTTTGAATTTGTCAAACAGGTACTCTCCCTTTCTTACATAGGTCATACTTTTCATGGACATAGAGGTATAAATACTCTTCTGATGCAGCTAAGTATACACAACACATCCGAGTTGAAATCTCCAAAGTACCAGATACTGAAGAAAACTGCTGATTATGAGGTTTGTTCTCATTTGTGGACCTTTTTTATACAAATTTTACTCTAATAATAGTCTCTAGATGCTAATCCAAGAACATTATTCAGAAAATGAAGAACAGTAACATTATTGAGTGAAATAAAAAAAGAAAACTGTGTTCCATCATAATTAGGAATTTTTGTGTAGCCAACTAACAAAGAACTCTGATGATCTGTTTTCTGCATCCAAATGGCTGTTTAGCTAATCCAAGAACAAACAAACTTGCAGGTAAGGAAATACTCCCCATTCATAGTTGTAGAAACAAAGGGAGAGAATCTGTCAGGATCAGCTGCATTTAGTTCTGTTGCTGGGTAAGAATCATTTCTAGCTTGTATCTAAAATTACCATTCATTTTTGAAGATAATCTACACGCAAGCCTTCGGTTCCATCCTAAAACCAATTGACAATAGGAGCAATAGCCCTACGACTTAGGTTCACGTTGCTGGGTAAGAATCACTTCCATTATATTATCCATATCTTAGCTTAATGTACCTTTTCGACAACAGCTTGCCAGCTCCAAACGAAGAAACAGTAAGCCTAAGGGAGGTGGAAGGAGGAGTGGCGGCTGTCTTGAAATTCAGCGGAAAACCCACTGAAGATGAAGTCATGGAGAAAGAGAGAGAACTGAGGGCAAGTCTCTTAAGAGATGGGCTAAAACCCAGAATGGGATGTGTACTTGCAAGATACAATGATCCTGGAAGAACATGGACTTTCCTTATGGTAATCTATAGCTAACAACTATGCTCCTTTGATCTATGTTTTTATCTCGGATGCTGACATATCGCTTGCTGTTTTCGTTGTTTGCTGTCGGGATCTGATGGCCATTTATGCAATGAAGAAGAACGAGGTGCTGATATGGCTTGAAGAGTTCATCATGGATTAAACTCAGCAGTGGAAGTGTGGGATTTAGTGTTACATAAATCATATACGTGTGATGGTGAAGCCCATAATGTTACTGTCGTTAGATTTGAAGAATTGGAATCATTGATTCACCATGCCAACTTAAAGACTGGGATATCACCATAAGTGAAAGAGTAAATAACAGTGTATACCAACAATAATATTAAATTTAAAAATTACTAGTAGCGATGCAAAGTTTTAAACTATCATCATATATACCAACAATAATACCAACTTTAAAACTATTGTTGCATCACTTGTGCATCATTTTAACTTGCGTTGAAGTTCATCTTAAATACACAATTGAAAATCATGCACATTTAAAATTATATTTATATAGCACGAGTGACAATCCTTATTAATAAAAAAAGTCAATTGAACATATTTCACGCGTAAGTTATTATATACACAAATAAGGCACATTGCTCGTCTATTTACAACATATAGCATGAGTTCAAAATCCAACAAATTAATTTGCACGAGTTCAATCCAATAAGTTAACTTGCACGATATAAATAGAGACTGGCATATAAACACATTGCAAGTTTAAGGGAAACACATGTATACTTATATTAGCCATCCAAAGTCGCTAGCTAGATAATTCTATGCGGGAAGAGAGAAAAGTGCATGATTTTAGTGCCAGAAGCAGTAGGAAGTCTAGCGGCCTGGTGTGTTACCGTATTGCCTACACGACGAATATGTAGAAAAGAACATAGATAAAGGAATTAGCTAAAAACTTGATGTCCAATACAATCTTGCCTTCATTTGATTTGTCCTATAACATAGTATACGTTGTAGCATGAGAATGACCACGAGTGAATCAAACTCAACAACCACTTCATGACCTACATTCAAACTTTGCAACACTTGAAGACCATAGAAGATGGCTTCCAAATCCGGCATCGAGAAACATTACGGTTGTAGGTACCTACAACTAGAGTTGCTCAAGAGGCCGTATACATGTTAATCTTATCCGCCCATTTCCGAGTATAAGGGGAGACTTTGGTAGATAAAGGATACTCAAAATGGTTGTAGCGTCCACTTGTGACAAGAGGTGTTCCTTATAACAATTTCTTTCATACTATATCCTTAAGGGTCGGAAAAACTCTTTACCAACAAAAGTCGGAAAACCAAATATTTTGAATACCGATCAACTTCAAATACATTGAGAAAACCCGTTATCAAATCTCTCCGAGTAAGCGTCACTTTCTTACTAAAACATATATATGACTTGTGCATATAAACAAAAACTATTGATCGTTACATAAATTATATTTATGGATATTGTGAAATTATTAGAATTATAACAAATTTTAATAAAAAAATATATAAGTAATTTAGATAGGATGATAAAAGCTAAAATTATTTATTGAAAAGAGATAGTATATCCAATTTTGCTCTTAAAATTCACACTATTACCATTTCCGGTAAATCAGCATCTAAATAGCAACGAATTTAAAATGCAATTTACATGAGTTATGACGTATTTAATTCCGTAAGCCGAGACGGCACTTTCACTGACACACGTGTAAGGGTATCTACATTACCCTCTTGACCAGTTTGGATCCTCTGAAATTTGGTATGTAACACCAAATGTGTCTCCAATAAGAATAAGACACATGTACACCTAATTAGACAAATTAGAATTAAACAAAAATTACTTTATCTATTTATTATCCACGTGGCAGTATATTATTGGAGACACAGTGTGAGTTACATATATTTGACTCAGAAGATCTGACTGCCTCTTGACCGTCAAATTCCTTTTCAAAAGCTCCACCTGGCGCCGCCGTTGCCACCAATTGAACGCGTTCAACCTCCTTGTCTCGCCAGATGTAACAATTGCTTCAGGTTTCATCGAATTTCACTTCTTACCATTCTCTATTTGACCTAATTTTATCCCCATTTTCGTACCAGTTAATCTCATTCATTTGTTAGATTCGATGATAATCTTCTAATCCAATCTTTCTTATCCTACTATTTTTTGTAATCCCTTTTAGGGTTTTCTTCGGAATCCCATTACAAATTCGGCGATCACTGGTGAGTTACTGATCAGATTCATAGGTTTGTATTCTCATTTGATTCTCCCGTTGTTTCCTCAATTTTAACAGATCCCTATTTTATTTGCTTTTTTTCTGACCCTGTGTTGTTTCTTCTTCACTGCTGCTCCTACAATTCGATCATCTGTTATTCGAATTGTAATTTGATGTAAATGTGATCTTAAAATCGCGAGTAGTGACGATTTTATCGTCTTGACTCGTTCTTTTCGTAATCTGCAATCGTCTTGTTTGATTTTCTGTAAATATAGTGGATGGATTCTTTCTTTAATTAGGGTCTGTGTAAAAATCTGATAGAGCTGCTGGTAATGTCTTAATCAAAATGCTCTTAGTCAATGATGAGATGGTTAGCTGAACTAATTTTACGAGTGACCTCTTATGTACCTGTTTAAAGGCTCATTTGGTATTGATATGGAAGATTTGCACTGCATCAGTTGGTGTTTGGATGGGATTCTGCTAAAATTTCATCTGATTTCCATTCTAAATTGTATATTTGCTTGTAGATTGTAATGCACAGTTGCATTTTTTTTCACTGAGTTGTTGTATATATATATCTGAGCCACTTCAGTTGACATTCATGCAGAGTTGTAAAGGCAAACAATGACTGAAGGAAAATCCGCTACTCTTTCGGATTCACGGTCATCATCAACCCGAAAACTGCCTGATTTCAAACAGTCAGTGAGATTGAAATATGTTAAGCTTGGTTACCATTACCTCATCAGTCATGGAATGTACCTTTTCCTTTCTCCTTTGGTAGTCATTGTGGCTGTTCAGCTGTCAACACTCTCCAATGAAGATCTTCACATTCTGTGGGCCAGCTTGCAGTATAACCTAATCTCGGTTGTCCTATGCTCAACGCTCCTCGTTTTCTTGGCGACTCTGTACTTTGTCACCCGTCCTCGCCCCGTGTACTTGGTGAACTTTTCCTGCTTCAAGGCAGGAAAATCCAGGATTTGCTCTAGGCCTTACTTCATGGAAAGATCTCTTGCTAGTGGTGTCTTTTCAGAGGAGAATCTCGGGTTTCAGAGGAGAATCCTCGAGAGATCTGGCCTCGGGGAAACTACTTACCTTCCCGAAGCACTTCATAACGACCCACCTAATCCTTCAATGGATTTAGCAAGAAAAGAGGCTGAAGAAGTCATGTTTGGTGCTATTGATGAACTTCTATCCAAAACGAATGTAAACCCGAAAGATATTGGTATCCTTGTTGTGAATTGCAGCTTGTTTAACCCTACACCGTCTTTGTCCGCCATGATAGTGAATCATTACAAGCTTAGAGGTCATATTTTAAGCTATAATCTTGGTGGAATGGGTTGCAGTGCTGGAATAATATCCATTGATCTTGCAAAAAAGCTTCTTCAAATCCATCCGAACTCATATGCATTGGTTGTGAGCACAGAGAACATTACTCTCAACTGGTATCTCGGAAATGACCGTTCTATGCTTGTTTCAAACTGCTTGTTTAGAATGGGTGCAGCTGCTATACTTCTTTCAAATAAGAGATCTGATTTTCGGAGAGCAAAGTATCAACTGATTCATACTGTGAGAACCCACAAAGGTTCAGATGACAAATGTTTTGCTTGTGTTAACCAACAAGAAGATGGTACCGGAAAGATTGGAGTCTCATTGTCAAAAGAGCTAATGGCAGTAGCCGGTGATGCATTGAAGACGAACATTACAACTTTAGGCCCGCTCGTTCTTCCCATGTCCGAGCAGCTACTTTTCTTGGCCACCTTGATTGGGAAGAAGGCCTTTAAAATGAAGATTAAGCCTTACATTCCTGATTTCAAGCTGGCTTTTGAGCATTTCTGTATCCATGCAGGAGGAAGAGCGGTTCTAGATGAACTCGAGAAGAACTTGCAGCTTTCCGAGTCTCATATGGAACCATCAAGAATGACTCTGTACAGATTTGGCAATACTTCTAGTAGCTCTCTATGGTATGAACTGGCTTATATGGAGGCTAAGGGGAGGATGAAGAAAGGTGATCGGGTTTGGCAGATTGCATTTGGGTCGGGTTTTAAGTGTAATAGCGCAGTTTGGAGGGCTCTGAGAACTGTGAATCCGAGTAAAGAGAAGAGTCCTTGGACTGATGAAATTGATCAGTTTCCTGTGAGTATTCCAAGGGTTTCTCCATTTTGATCATGTTGTATTGTTGTTGCTGTGTTGGTTTAATCTTCTCTACTTCATCTAATCCTATGATTATTGAAGGTATTAGATATGATATGGAAAATTAATCTGATAAAATGACATCCCCACCTTTTTTCCTCTGTGCATTTAGACTTTTTTAAATAGTTATCGTCTGGTTTGAGCTCTCCAATATTGAATTTGATCAGAATTTGAGCTGAAATAGAAGATTGACAGATTTAGGACAAAATAAGAGCATACAAATGATGAATTAGGGTAAAAATAAAATGAAGTTTTTCATACCTATTTTTGTAATTTCTAATAAAATTAGTCATTTTTAGTTTTACAAAGATTTCCCGATTAACATAAAACAAGATTAAAGTAAAGGATATCGTTGGACATTTTTCTATAATTTATTTTCATAAATGTATTTTTTTCCAATTCTTTTATCCTTTTAAAAAACTTAATCTAATTTTGTAAATTGCAATATTTCTGAGAAAAACTATCTACATGTACTGTTTATTTTATAAAATAATATTCAGCACATCTCCTTACATTTCAGTCTAAAATAACCCAATAAAATTATTTAAAAATAGATTATAATCCATTACATTGAATATCATTTATAAGGTGTGGTATACCTAGGAGACAAATATATAACAGAAAATTCGTCTCACAGATGGCGTATGACAAGTTATTAGGGTCCCACGTTAGTACAAACACCGTCAACCACGTCCCCACACGATGGCTGTCCCCACACCCCGCGTTCACGTCATGTGTTATTTGTAGAAGTCTTTCTTGTGGGGCCAATACTACTCTTCTTCCCACTACGTCCAGTCGCCGGTTAAATATCTTGTCGGTCGCTCCACAAGAAACGGCGTCGTTCTGATTCCCCGTTTTTCAGTTTATCCATAAACGACACCGTTTCGATCTTCGATACCGTCCCTACGTAGTGCTATCCTACTCCCCGTCACACCCAATCAGGTTAACTGGTTAAGCTCTCCGGATCCGCCGTTGCCTTCTTAACCCCTCCATATCCACAAATCCGCCATTGATGTGATCTCCTTCATTTCTTTTGGATGTGCTTCAACTAATCAACTAAACACTTATTATCATCGACCGATTTGAAATTTTCAAACCCTAAGCTTAATCACATCAAGCAATGGCGGCTCAAAAGCTCGAAGCGCCAAAGCAACATTACGCTACTAGCACTCTGGTGATCGGTTACGCACTCTGCTCCTCCCTCCTCGCCATCATCAACAAGTTTGCCATCACCAAATTTCCATTCCCTGGCCTTCTCACCGCCTTACAATACCTAACCTCCGCTTTCGGCGTTTGGCTTCTCGGCAAATTCGGCCTTCTTCAGCACGATCCGTTCACGATTGATATCGCTAAACGCTTCCTTCCAGCTGCCGTTGTCTTCTACCTCGCGATCTTCACCAACACTAACCTCCTCCGTCACGCAAACGTTGATACCTTCATAGTCTTCCGATCTTGTACTCCTCTCCTCGTTGCTCTAGCCGACACCGCATTCCGCAAGCAGCCTTGTCCTTCGAGGATCACTTTCCTATCTCTCGTCGTAATTCTCGCCGGAGCCGTCGGATATGTCGCCACCGATTTCGGGTTCACCCTCACCGCATATTCCTGGGCGTTTGCTTACCTAATTACAATTACAACCGAGATGGTTTACATTAAGCACATGGTGACCAATCTAGGATTAAACACTTGGGGATTTGTCTTATACAACAATCTGCTTTCTCTTATGATGGCTCCTATTTTCTGGATCCTTACTGGAGAGTACAGCGAGGTGTTTGTTGCGATTGGCGAATCCAGCAATAGTGGATACTTTGATTCAGTTGCTTTTGTGGCGGTTTCCTTGTCTTGTGTGTTTGGATTACTCATTAGCTTCTTTGGATTTGCTGCTAGAAAGGCTGTTTCTGCAACTGCATTTACTGTCACTGGTGTTGTTAATAAGTTTCTTACGGTGGCGATCAATGTGCTAATTTGGGATAAGCATGCTAGTCCTGTTGGATTGGTTTGTTTGCTTTTCACCATTGCCGGTGGTGTGATGTATCAACAGTCGGTGACCGGAGCTCCTGCACCACGAGAGGCTGCTGTCTCTTTGTCTAAGACTAGTGACGGCGAGAGTGAGGCTGATGAGTTTGAGAAGAATGCTGAGGAGAGGGCATTGTTGGGTAAAAGCTCTCCTGTATAACATGTTGAAGGTCAGTTCTTGGTTCCTGTAAGGTCTAGTGCTTGCATTTGCAATAGTGTTAAACAAATTTCACTCAGTTTCGGATTCAATGTTGTTATACTTCAGCACATTTTTTGTAGGAAGTTTTTGTTTGAAATCTTGTGTTACGAGATGATGATTTGGTATTGCTTGGCCTTTCTCATCTTAAGTTATGTATCGATTATGAGCAATTCTAGTTGCTAATGAAATACTATGTAGGCTCATCGGTCCCTTTTGAAATTGCTGTATTGGGGATGATTCATAGTGGAAATGTTGATGAATAATGATAACTGATAAGTAACGAATTTGTGGAGAGATGTGAATGTAGTGTATGTAACTGTTTGGATGGAAAGTTGTTTGATTGGCCATTGATAAGTGGCCTGAAGTCTCTATGATTTTGATACTGCTTTATAGTTCCAATTTTACCTATCCTCTGTATTCTTCAACTTCAATCTTTTCTCACTATTCTTATAACTTTGGTAGAATTGTTTTTTAATCTTGTCTGCATGTTATGCTAAAGTTTTAATCTTGATCATTGCTTTACTCATTAGAAATTTGGAACTTAGAGGAGGCTACCATGGGGATTTCCAGACATAATTGAACTTGCAGTGCTTCAGTTGATGTTGCTTTTTTTTACAGAGTTTCAGATTCGGTGCTGTTACACTTCAGCTCAATTTTGTAGGATGTCCTTGTTTGTACCTAGTTGTGTTATGAGATGACGAATCTTATCACTTTAGCAGTTCTCGTCCCGATAGGTGTTTTACTTAAACAACTTGCTACTTTTCCCTGAAAGGATCATTTGCAGATGATGAATGGAATTTTCTTCATGCTTATTAGTCCTTGTTGAGTTTGCTGCACTGAAGATGATTAAAATACCACTTATAGTTGAAATGGTTTTGATTTTACTATTCTCTGTGTTCTACTACGATCTTTAATTCTTTATCATTATACATATCATTTTTTCATAGATATCAAAGGCATTGCACAGATTTTGTTTAATGGAATGATATTTGCTTACATGGTGTTTGATAAACCTACATGTTTTCTTGGATGATCGATGTTTCTATCTTGATCATTGGTTCTTCTTTGTCTGAGTTGAAATTATGTGGTCTTTAAAATATAAATGGCTTGTGGATTCATGTTCTCCATCTCTCATTACTCATCTCCTCTACCACGCACGTACACGAGTTCTTTTACTGTGATGATGATGAACACTTAGCCGTTGGGTTTACACCGGGTAAACTTCAAGTTAAACAATAAACACTAGCCTGCAAAACATCATAAGCAATTCCTTCGTAAAAACTCATGGAAGGCAGTATTCATTTGTTGTTGAGATTATTCTTGGTTGGTCTGTATTTAAGGCAGTATTCATTGGTCATTTGTTGTTGTCTTGCTGATTTATTTCCGGTCATAAATCATGGAAGGTGAAGCTCAGTGATTGAACTCATCATTTCTAATCTTGTTTACCAGATGGAAATACAATTCAATCATTCCTCTAGAGAGAATTTGCTTAGGCCCCGTTTGGTTACAAACCACGATAATAGTAACGGAGACCGAGCAAACCTTCCTTTCTCAATTTTCAAGGTTCGAGAGGGTTTAATAGCAGTTAATGAAGAATGACGCACACATAAAATGGGTTAAGATTGTCAAATTCATAGGCTAACCACAAGTGCACAACATTGACTTTTTTTTATGCGTTACATGCGACAGCATTAGGTGATTTTGGTCCCTACAATAGATATTTATGCACATTTACGATCTTCACCACACCTTGCAGCACTCTAGGGATGTTCGATACTAAGTTAGATCTTTTTTAATTTTTAAACGAGTCATGAATAACATTGTAGAGTTGTTGTAATAACCGAACCAGTGTTGAGTTATGGAGCTTAAAGTAGAGAATTTTGAGTAACCTTAATATATTTCTCTTGGTTGCGTGATAATTCTAACAACTAGTTGGTCTTGGTTTGGAAAAAAACTCGTTCACTTTTTAAACTAGTCAAATATGAACAAATTTCAGTTAAACATATCAAATGCTCAATTTGTTCGACTCGCACAAACCCTACAACACTCCCCTGTAGGACAAAATTAGAATTAAAATGTGATTTTAAATAATAGTATCATCATGTATGGGATTCAAACGAAGTCTTAGCAAATAATGAAAACCTTTGGTAAAGTTACAGGGACAAATTAAGACTGCAGTAGTCCCTTTCATAGCAAAGATGAGCTGCATGCAACACAAACTATAATAATTAAGATGCAGTGTATGAACAACCTCCAATATTTGACGGAATATATTCAACTTTTTCCTCTTACATGAACAATTTTTAACGTTACGTACTTGAATATCTCTTATTGGCAATATTAAGTTCTACACGTTTTGATAATAATGAAGTTGATTTTTCATTACATTATTGGAAAAATAATACTTTGCCCTCACACTTAACCACTAATGAAGGCTATGATTAGGTTTTCGTATCAAAAATAGGGAAATTTTGGATTACGTATATGTACTTTAGAATTTTCGGATTATGTACATAGATGTTTCAATTTTGCAGATGATGTTTTTGTGTTTTGTATTTTTTTCGGAATATACTGTTCTACCATACATACAATAACATAGTGTTTGTTTGGTTAAACAATGGATTTACAATTTCCGGGAATTGACTTTCCTAGGAATTGAGTTACTGGGAATTACAATTGCTGAGAATTGTGAAAATATGTTTGGTAGCAAAAAAATATCTAGTAATTTGTAATGTGTTAAATTCATAGGCATTATTAGTTAATGACAATTATAACCTTCATTTTCAAATTCGAAGGATAAAAGGTGGGAGATGAAAATTTTAAGGGTAATTGGGAGATTTGATATCAAAATAACACGTTAATTGTTGTAAATACTCCATTTGAGGTAATTGGAAAATATCCCGTAAATTAAATTAATGTGTTTCTTTTTTTATTTTGCAACCAAACACCTTAATTGGATCCCATTTAATGGATTAATTTACTTTACTGCGTTATTTACACCCAACCAAACAAACACTTACTCATAATTTTTACCCAAAAAATCTTATAAACCTCATAATTTCCTTGTTTCCAAACCCAACGCAATCTAAGAGCATTATCCTTATCCAATTCAGGTTTGGTCCGGACCAGTTAGACAAAAAAATTTCACACTTAATCGGTCGTGTTCGGGTCAAACAATAGGTTCAGAAAAATGCACAATCCTAAGTGATGATAGTAGGGTAATCATGAGAAGGACCATTCATTTGTCCAATTCGGTTTGGTTTTTTATCAGACCGGACCGAAACCAACAGGTCCGGTCTTCGGTTCACAATCGGTTCCTCCAGTCGGACCTATTTTCTTTTTTTTAAAAAAAAATAATACCTATAACGTATAGGTATTGTTTCGGTCCAATCTGGACCTATGATTTTGTAAATATCACCAAGTATTTCGTTCCATCCGGTTTTGGACCGGACCTGGACTGAATAATTGGGTCCATTTCCGGTTGGCATTGTTCCGGTCCGGTCCGATCCTATGAACAGTCCTAAATGAAGGATGCTTGACCATGAGTGATTTATCAAAAACCACACATGAATTAGTAAAGTTTTGGCAGGAATATGAGAAGTCATTCAATCTGGCACATTGGAAATTGCTAACAAGACTATATCTACATGCACATTAACACTACAAGTCTACAACTAAAGACTTAGAAGTTTTCTAGGAAGTAGAAAACTACCAAAATTGGCGACATACTGACATTACATGGTAAATACAGTCAATTATAAACATTTTAAGCTCCAATTTCATCACCCAGCTAGCTAGTTATCTCTTTCTAAAGACTACACTGGCATTCAGTTCCTAGCAGTAGAACATCACATTCTTCACCTTCTCCTTTAGTGCTGGGAGGGGACGGAAGCATTGCCCGTTTGCCTTCGGCGTATGACACGATCCAGTAGTGGTGCCACCATCAGGTTCCATGTAGAACCGCGCACGGTAAGCTGCAAGGTGTGCATAATATGCAGGAGGAACTGCAGAAACCCAAAGGACCTTGTTTACAATACCAATAACACAAAGCTCTGTTGAATTTTTGGTGCTATATATATATATATATATATTCTGATAAAAAAACACACACACATGGGTATGTTATCTCGTGTTCTTACATGCTGAGGGTCTGTTTGGTATTGCTATTGGGATATGGTGATCTCAAGGATATGACTTAAGAGTGATCTCTATTGTTTGGTATAATTTATACTAGATACGACCTATACCCATAGGGCCATACTTCATATCTTTGATAGCGATGCCAAACGAGCCCTAACTAACAAATATTGCTATATGTATTCAGGTAATGGAGTTCTATACGTAAATTACTACCACAAAAGTTACAAACTTGCAACATCTACAACTAGAGGATTTCTAATTAGAATCATGGTATTGCTCTATCCTTCCCAATGGCTATTTTATGATTTAAATGATTATAATTATTGATATAGTACTGCAGGATGTAACAAAGTTACATGTAATTAAGTATAGGATGTGTGTTTGAACTTACCCACAGAAACAGATCTGGTGCAACGTGCATACCTGACAAATTCTCAGAAGGGTTAACTTAATAATAATGAAGTCCAAACAAGACTTAAGGATATCAGGATATATAAATTTCTTACGTGTAACAGAGATTATTTGTCAGTGATTGGATCTCGTCTGCAGTAAATTTATTCTCATCCCAGATAACATGATAGTGAGCTGGCCGGCTGGTCCCCTGTCAATTACCAATTGAATCTTTAACATCAAACAGGTTGGTTATCAAGGAGGAACCCACACTCTCCACACTAGTCCAAAAACACATTCTATAGATTTTACAAATCTTCTTTCAACATCCAAAAGTAAACCTGAATTCCAGCATGACTACAGAGATAGAAGTCGAAATCGGTAGGATGACAGATTTTTGAATCCACAACGGTGCCTGCAAACAATATGATTTAAATGAACATCATGCTCAAACAAACAAAACTTAAGGTGTGTTTGGTTTGCAATTTATAAAAAATAAGAAGAAATTACCGGGTAATATGTTCCCGCTCTTGTCTGTGCTTTTTCGGTCATTATGGTTGTTTGGAAATAACCTTGTATGGTTGCGCTTTTGGACTACGACGAATGTCACAGGAGGTTGATAGTTTGGTTCCAATGAGGCACACGCCTATATATAAGAAGAAGCACTAATTCTAAATCCTCTAGTTCAAAGCTACATAATCTTAAGAATTTTAAGCCATTGGTATACCTTTCTAATTGCATCAAGCTCATACAGCAAAACATGGTAGAACTGTCCATCACTCACTCCATCCCTGCATGATAATTGCAAAATTAGAAGCCACAATTGTCAATGTAGTGGATCTTTTACTTGACCTTTTTTCAAATAGTAATAAAGCGCGATTGAAACATTATACAACAATCTAGAAGTGCTTTTATAACATGAATGACAATGAAATAAATATTGGAACAGAAAGTAGTATTGAATTCTGCTTCAAGTTTATGTTTACCTGTAAAATATAATCCTCATTGGTTTCTGTCCTGTTGCCCTCTTAAATGAAAGCAGTAGCTCTCTGCATGTGGCAGAGTCATGAAGTTGGTGAAATAGGCATAACAGACCCTCTTTCAATTAATGTTTAAACTATAGAGGGATGAACAAGGATAATTGTCTCTAAAGGATATATAAAACGTAACAAAATTGACAGCCAAAACATGCGATCAGATACGTAGATACTTGATACAAACTCATCTCATTAATTTTATTAGTTTTAGATATTATGTTCAGATACGTTGATACTTGATACAGCTTGCAATTCTGCAAACTTGAATTTTTATTTATTGAAACATAAAACCAAGGATTCCTTATTCGCTGCTTATGTGATATTCTTACTTTCCAGTCCTAGGAATGAGATCCTTTCTTCAAGTGGTATCTAACATGTCTTCCAAATTTAAAGAAAAATATAGGAAGTGTGCCACGGTGAGGATACAGGAATTGTATATATAAATTGTAAAGAGTAGTTCTCGAAGGATGATCAATATGCACCTAACCATGCCTCCATATACAGTGCCATGGTGAGGATCTTGCCAAGTTTTATAAAGGTCCTGAATGATTTCTTGCCTATGAGGTTGAGCAGAAACGAGCCCAGCATACTTTGTGACCTCTGGCCAATCTTGAGATGCTACTACCTGCATGATTACAATCAGTATGCTGGAAACATGAAGCTGCAACTTTTTATCATCATTCTATGCATGTGTCCTTACAGCAGCAATAGATGGAGTGGCATCCTCTCCATTTTCTGAGTGAGTAACGTCAGCTCCAAAGATTATTGTAGGGGTGTCACTAACCATTGGAACTTTTGAAGTCAAAGCATCTAAAAGCACCGTATTTCTTCCCCCCATCTGTTAAAGGTAAAATGTAGTGAGTAATCTTATAGGAGTATCCTCGCAGGAATGTAGGTTGAGTATTTCAAATTACTTACTTTTACATTAATCTTCAGAGACAGATTTGAGAGATACTGTCTGGTAACTTTCAGAACGTACTTAGTAAGGCAACATTGAGAAATCAGTCCTAAATCTGTCTCACATATGCGCTTCATGTCACCTGAATGATCATGGTTGATGTTGGTGACGGTTGGTCATTTGTCAGTAAGAGCTTAAGGCATAGTCAGAAATATTACTACAATTTTCATTGCATCAAACTTATGTTTAACTCAAGATACACTAGGGACTAGGGAGAACAGTTCCAGAAGAGTTAATAGACTATATCTGTGTTCCATAGGCCGAACAGTTCCAGAAGACAAGACTTTTCTTTGAGAGCAAATATATAAGACAACCACATACCATATAGTGATCCATTATTGTCCGGTAGAATAGCAATGACCAGCTCCAAATCCTTCCCATCAAGTTTGTTTGTGGCAGTATTATATACATATCTCAAGGCCTTCTTCACTTGATCTGGACGAGCTGTATGGATTGGGATTATAGGTTCTGGATTGAAATCCTATAGTTCAAAATGAATAGATGTGATTAAACACAACCCTTGTCCATTCATTGAAATACAAACAGTAAAGCATAACACAAATATCCAAAGTGTTTTACCATGCCAGAGACTTGGCACATTTGGACAAGCTGGCGACAGAAGCCACGAGCAGCACTCTCTTGCACACTTCTAGAAAAGTTAATGCACGCCCAGTTATTTACAGTGCTTCCATTTATCACTTTCTGTTGGACAATGAGGAATAAAGAAGTGATGTAAACCAAATACAGATTGCCCACACATTACAGAATCACGACCCTGATAACAACATTCATTTTTGCATACTTACTTTGTTTATCATGTTCCACTGGCCAAGATGAGGCAAGTGATGTTTCTCTTTGCCGCTATCGTGGTACTTTAGCTACAAAAATAAAGGGATCAAAGAATTTACTTAACTTCAGACTACAATACACAAGGATCGTAATTCAGGAAGTGAACAAATTTCGAACAGTACCCACGGAGCAGGTAGAACACGAGCTTCCACAGTTGCAAGATTGTCATCTATCCTCAAACCAAACTCCTGAGATAGAGGGTCTTGATTGTACTCATTGTGATGAACTGTCTGATATTAGAATACAAATTTATTAGCTACAATCAGAAAATAGTAACAGTAACATGTAGCGTTACATGGCAACAAATTAAGTGACCATTGAATTATTGAAAACATTGTCTTCGCCTTTAAAAAACAAGGAAAGAAACTCTAGATGGACCTGCAATATTTCTGCTTCTTGATCACTCGGCCGTTTGCAGGTAACTTTCAACAACGAGGTTATCTGCTTTTCATTCAATCTTTTTGTGTATCTCTGTCCTTCTACAATTTTGCAAGCCTAAGAAAAGTACTGGTAAGAAATTGAAAAGAACTTGATGGTTGACAGTCACAGATATATAACAACAGAAACTAGAATGAACCTCCATTGGCAGATAATTCACTTTCTTCTGACTTCCCACTTGAAGGCAAGGCAGATGACCATGTTGAATGGTATATCCATACATCTCCTGGAAGTAGTCAATGACTGATTTCATATTCCTTTGCTCATCAATGGGGAAACTGTTAGCGAAGCAAAGAATATGTAAGTGTAAGGATAGAAAATGCACTATCAGAGAAAGAGATTGAATCGAAAAGAAATAGAAATCATACATTAGTTCTCTTGTCGGTTGTGATGATAAACCAGACACTCTATATTTTCTCCGCGTATTTGCCCTGTGAGTTACTTCTACTTTAACACCTCTAAGAGCTTTTTTAACCTGTTTATAAACAGATGTCAAGATCTGATGTACTTTTGTATCTCAATTCTCATATTATGATGCTAAAATGAATCACATTGCTTTTTGCAATAAACATGAAGTATTCTTCTTCCTTTTCTCTATCTGTTATGGAAAGAAATAACTCTTTGATAAAAGGAAGAAAAAAAAAATAAAAAAAAACAGAACTCATATGGAGTTAGATTCAGAGCTCCTAATATGATATGAACAAATGAACAATACAGTTACAAATGTTGGTAAGCTTTCAGTGAACCACAAAAGCTATCTTAATTATTCCCCACAGGAATTTGGTGGGGTTGCATGTGCTCATACTCTCCCTAGTTATCATTTTTCAATATATTCCCTCCATATAAAGTGACTTCGTGGCTCAGACATATACATCTTCAGCAAGAAAGAGATAGTAATGATCAAGTTCTTAATAATAAGAAAACAGCATGAAAGTCAATAGTGAGTCTTATGATGGAATTTGGTAGATCAACCACATACCTTAACACAATCAGCATCAGAAAGTGGTCGCAAATGCACATCTTTTCCCAAAATTTGAGCCACAAACTCAATAACTGGAAGTGGTTCAATGAAAGCACTTGCATACATATCTAACCAGTTACCAAAAATGGAGAATTAACACAACTACATAACCCAGAGAATAGAAATACTCATAGAAGAGAAAGAATGCACACCAATGTTCAGTGACAATCCCATTTGAGTTGGTTTAACACTCTGGTAGAAGCCCCGCCATGTATGTAAACCACCACCAAGTTGATGAGGCCTTTGAACTTCAGGAGAGAAAAATAACCTTCCATATGATAAGTACCTATTAGACAACAAACGCAGCATTGAACACTTAGAACGTAAAGTTAACAGATAATATTTTGCACTTCCATAGTTCCATGTGTATTAAAGGGTATTATAATAATTAATTCTTTAAAATGTGCACCTTTTTGACACTAGCTCTCTCAACACAGTATCAATAGCTTTGAGGGCTTCTTGAGGGGTTTTAGCTTGTTTCCCAGAAACATGATCACGTACCTGGTCCATACTGACCAGGCCTAGAAACTCAATAGACACCTTAAACTCTTGTTGCCTAATTATGGACAGCTTCCAAAATCAGAAATTGATGCAATAGCTGTAAAACCAAGTTTTATTGGATTTTGCAGCAGAAATCACAACTTACTTGGTTGTTCCGATTCCGTCATCCTCGTCAATCAATGTCACTATGAATTCCTTCGAGTTAAACGGTAGCAATCCGCCAGTATAAAGATTCCTCTTACCATCATAAGCCGGGAGTCGCATCCCTAAGTCGGATTCTCTATAGAGTTTGACCAGCTCAGCCATTATAACTTTGTTCAGCTTACAAGAATTAACTTCAGGACTTATAGTAACCTGGAAAAAGGTACACTCACTTATCAAAATATGCACTCATTATGTATAAACAACAATTCAAAGGGAAACAACTTACACTGTACTGGCATAAGTTTGACCTTGATATCTCAGTGAGGAAATAATTAGCCTTAACCAAACACTTAGTCCCCAACTGACCATATCCCGGGCGACGTTGAGGCACTATACTCTTTTCCATCGATGCAGAGGAACGATTTGCATGTTTTACATCTTCCACAGCAACTTTGGTCTTCCTCCTTCCCCTGTTATTCCCTCCATTCTTTCTCCCATCTTGCATTATATCCCTTGGACTTTGTAACAATTTTGATGGCCTTTGATATACAAGTGGGTTATAACCTGGTCTCTTGGAGATAACATGCTTCTCTTCAGGATCTCTCATATGCCTTTGGGGCATCTCTACTACAAGTATGTGGGAATAAGAACGTCAGATATTAGAAGCTCAACCAGGTAAATAAGGTTAAGGATTACAAAAAGGAATAGGATACTAGTACTACTACTGTATCTGGAGGTCCCAAAACAGTTTTACTTTAAAGGGAGGACAGCAATGCAAATGGATCTTGGTTTGATGGGAAAAGAAGCAAAACGAATGCAAAGAGAACAAAATCTGAACAGTGTTTTCTAGTATTTTTGCGTGAAAACTCTGTTTCTTTCACCAACACGTGGTAAGAAGACACTTCGAATAGAAGGACATTTGAGAGCGAAAGATGCAATGAACCATTATTGTCCAAAGGTTGGAAAGGGAAATGTGAAGTGATCAGTTCTGGACACTGAAGAAGACATGGTGGGCTATGTAACACACTTTGAAGTTTGAACTATGTAAATAGTGTCAAATACATTTTCAGCAAGAAATCAAGATTAGATTAACACTAAAATGTAAAACAAACCATAACCCTAGCAGGCAGCTAGCATGAGATCTGTTTCTCATATTTAGTCAAAACAACGTATAGATTGATCAATCAGTCTGCCCTTTGGTTAACAAATTAGCAATTGTTTGTTCCCAGGTCAAGAAAAGGGTGAAGAGGATGGAGAGAATTTCACTTTATTGGGATTGATCATGGGCAGTATAGTAAAAAAAAAAAAAAAGAAAAGGAACCCAAAACTCAGCATCGAGAGTTTATTAATAAGTATGAAATGCAGACATGTGGTCCCATCTGGGATTGGAGGATGTGAAGAACATGGTTTGAGGAGAATTTGGATTTTCATTGCAGAAAATATTTATAAGGTACCACAGAGAGGGAGAAAGATGACCCTTTTACCACAAATATAAAGAGACTTTAACTCATCCCCAACGGGCCCATTTCTTTATTATCTACTGATACTGTCACACAACAGAACCATACAATAGAGCAAATAGGGAATATCAGAGCCCAAAGGTATAGTGGGTGGATAGTTCTGATAGCACCAAGTCAAGGGCAGAAGTAGCAGCCTTATGTTTTGTGGGTTCTTTTCCCGAATTTAATAGCATAGAAATAATAAGTATTTAAAACAAGGAAAACAAAATCAACAGCTAATTAAATTTTGGGTCCATTGGAGGTGTATAGCATTGTTCTCTTGTAACCAGACACGGCATCTTATGACCCAAAAAAATAAAGACACAACGCATCTGTTGTCTATGGTAGCTACAGATGTCAGCTCCACAGATGCCCTGGCTTCTTTTTCAGTTTTTTTCTTTTAATTTATAAGGAAAACCAATGGTTTAAAGGTCTGTAATGAAAGCATAGGTCAGGGATATCAGATCCACCTCTGGGTAATTTTGGTTCATCATAACTCATCAAATTAAGGTATAGCTATCAGTTCATCAAAGACTCCTATCACTTTCAAACTAATTTATCTCAATACTAAATATATCTTTTTTTCTGGTACTAATTTCTAATCTTTTTCTTGGACAAACCATTATGCTAGTCAAATTGCAGCAATTCAATTATTCAAGCTTAGAACCAAAATATTCTGAAGCAATAGAGGTAGACACCAGCTTTTTTTCACTTTTCCCCATTATTTCCCCTCTGTTTATTCAATTTATTTGTCTTATAAACTATAAAGGTATAATGATATTCTCATTTTGAAACGAGGCAGAGAAAGCGAACTGGAAAAGACGAAATTTGAGACAGATATCCACAATCCACTAGCAGGTGGTCATGGTGGTGGACCGCTTAGTGCTGGAGAAAGTTGACCAAATTGTGAGTGTGTGCTTGTGATGTGATAAATTCTTGCCCCTGCACTACTCTACTTGGATCCAGAGAAGAAAGACAATGCACTTCTCAGTTTATCACAGGAAACCAGACACTTTGTTGGTGTGCACTACTATAATGTTGGACGGTCCAACAGCGTCACTGTAAGTGTAAGTATGCCATGTCAAGATCTTTTAAATTCAAAGAAATCCATCCCCTTTAATAATTCGTGTCACCTTCAAATTTTACAAACCCTAACCACGTGTATCCTAGAACCCCGAATAGTTTTCGACTTTTTTCATTAACCAAAATAATTTTTTTTGGGAAAGGTGGTTTTGGTAAACCAAACTAATAATATTTTACAATTTTTGGTGAGTCGACATACAACAATAACTGAACCCGAAATGGTTAGCCAAAATCGGAACTGGAACTGCACCCGAAATGGTTAATCAAGGAGTAACACCTTGTTACAGTTCACAACTTTTACTAGGACATATCAGTAAATCGAAATGGGGGTTAACCCACACTCCATTAATAAGTAAAAACACTAATGCAATTTAGTGAAGAAGCAAAGTAAGGGGGAAAAAAGTGTACTGGGATTAAAAATGTCAAAATTTTGGAAATACAAATATATAGTTTTCTCTTGTTCAAAATCATTGAAGTCCTACGGCACCTAATAATCATGGTAAACATATTCAAATGAACGAAGCAAATTGCTTGCATGGTACTAGAGAAACAAACCGAAATAAAAATAAAAAATAAGAAAAATAAGGTGGAACCGAGCATAGAGGAAGCTGAGCATATAGTTTCAAACAAATAAAAAATAGTTAAGCAGGTCCAGTCGGGTTCTATACTACTATATGTATCTAAATGCTATATACTGATCATGTCAAATTATGGGTAAGATTAACTAAACCATAGAAGCAAATATGTTATTGACACAAAATCTTATCTTTGACCCATTTAATTATTTATTTCCAAAGATATATACAGGAATGCAAAATAAATAAATAAACTATAGTACGCCCTCACGAACCCTAACTCCACAAAGCCTCTTTACATGCCGTACCCACAATATCAACTAAATATTGGATCGATTTATTATCTATACGCCTAAAACTAGTCCAAATTGAAAGAGAGAAAAAAAACTATATTGCTCCGTGAGTTCGAACGTTCGAGTCATAAGCCATAAAGGGAAGGTTGTAAAAAAAAAGAGCTAATTGCTCAAAATAATGCAATATCATAATATTTTGGATATACACAAAATCTACCCTAAAATATCTGTATATCATAAAATATACCAACCATTTTGGATGTGTTGAGGATATTATACTTTTAAAAAATAGCTAAAAACTAATCATAGCATATGATTACTATACTTTATACAGTTAATCTACCAAAATTAAACAAATTTTACTATTTAATATGCCTGACATTTTTGTTGTGTTGCATTTAGTTTTTAAAATAGATGAAAATTAATCTAAGAAATAGCTAAAAACTAATCATAGCATATGATTACTATACTTATGCAGTTATACTATCCGACAAGTTAGCGTAATTGGGGAGATGTGAATTTACAGAAATTGGGGTATTTTGTGCAATTAAGCAAAAGAATGATAGGAGTATTGTAATTGAGTCATATTTGACCTTAGGGAAGTAGAGGCTGCCAAATAGGTGAAATAGGGACGAGCACAACCTAATAGGCTAGAGTTGGACACAGCCCTAACTATACATCTCCATATTCCTAAACGTCTAATCCTACCACTAAATGCCAAGACAAAGGAATTAAATTCCATGTAATTCTCTCTGCCTACACGAAACAAATAGCAAAACTAATGGAGAAAGAAGATAATATACGGATGGGGATTTTGAAATTTCCGACCACACCAAAACCTCCATAAACATGCATACAAAATCATAAATTCAACCAAATCCCCATTTTCAACGCAATCATGAGATTTCCTTTCTTCTTCCTTCCCAACACTTCATAATAATTCTAGAAAGAGAGTTGAGGGAGCAGCAGTCGAACCTTATTCCTATCAGAACACGTTTGGTTGCGTGCAAGAGCGCCGTTGGAGCATTTAATGCACAAAGAAGAGCAAGACGACGACCTACTTTCTACTACTAGTAGTAGCAGAGTAGGAGAGCTGCTAGTATTAAGTTTTTTTTTTTGCCTTTTCTCTGTTTGCTTTTTTTTCTTCTTCTGCAAAAGTTCGACCGATCGATCGTTTTCCACAACCTCCGACCTTTCAACTTATTGCACAGTCTAATCCGAAGAGACAAACTAGTACTCCTTGCTGAATTGCTGTGATCTGTGAAAGACGAAACAAACTGGTGCTTAGATTATCAATTTAAGGAAACAGAAGAACTTTTGGAATTAATAAAAATTAAACAGTGCGTTTGATACGTGGATGGTGGTTTTGTGATGTGGAATGGCAAACGAAAACAAACAAACGGTTGCGGTTTTTGAATTTTAACAGCATGGAAATGGCATCTTCAACAAATTTCCAAGCCTCGAAACTTGAAAGTGTAACTGAAAAAGAGGTTCGTATGCGATAGAACTTTCAAGAGAAAACGCATCTTTTGATTCTTCAAAACGAAACGAAGAAAATTGAAGACCGAAAGAAAATTGAGACGAGGATTAAACACGAACCAGATAGAGATTAAGCTTTTCAGAAGCAGTTAAAACTCAGGATGAAAATGCTTCTCCTGCTTTCAACAACAAATGTATATATAGAGAGAAAAAAATAATTTTCTCTTCAAAGAGCTTTGAGCAGTCAGTGTCTTTTGATAAAGGAACTTTAAACGAGAAACGATAAAGAAGAAAGAACGCTTTTCGGGGCGTGCAATTCCGATCACAAAACAACACGCCATGTCTTTTGATTTTACTATTTATCAAATCAATTTGCGCTCTATTTTATCGATCCGAATCAGTACAGAGAAAAAACAAAGAAAATTAAGCAGATCGATAAAGTGAAAATAGAGAGAGATTCCCTTACGTTTGATTGTGGACGCAGACGCTGCAAGAGGCAAAGCTTTCAGTGCGTTTCCGAGCTGTTTCTCTGTGCTCTCATCTGACACGCATTCTCATCGCTTCCTTCATTTCCTTATAATAATAATTACGAAAGAGAAAAGAAGAAAAGGTCGCCGGGAAATAAAACTCCGGCGAGATAGGGAGAGAGACAACAGATACCAACTCAAGGATCGAGATTGCGCGAAAGCAGACGGAATAGCACTTTGGAAAAGCAGTTTGTGTATGTGTGTTTGTTCGAGGTCGGTGTTTATAATGCACCCCTTTTGACAGCCATTTTTCTCTTTGCTTTCTCTTCTTTTGGTTCTTCGTCTCCGATGAAAAATCGGAATTTCTTCAACTACGACTACGACTATCGAAGATAATGTTTTCTTGTTTGATTCGACAATGGATACAAAGTGGAGTTATCGATCTTATTCGCCCGAATTTTTAGTATCCAGATTATATTTGTTTTTCTTTTTTTTTTTTTTTTTTTTTTTTTT
>BSUD01000004.1:153305874-153323372 GCA_033239045.1 Fagopyrum esculentum | reverse complement strand
TTTTTTTTTTTTTTTTTTTTTTTTTTTTTTTTTTTTTTTGTGTGTAACAAACCAACAATATGTCTGCAGGGTTTGTTTGGCGACGAAGGTTTAAGTACATAGTAGCTATTTCGATAGGATGTGTATTGATAAATATAAATCACTATTTAGTAAATTTTTTTACCTAAACTATTTTATTTAATAAAATATATATAGCTTTAAAAATACATTATATTGTATTATATTATGAATAGTTACTATGAGACTAAAAATTATGGAATTTTAGAATATAAGCAGCTTTTATTTATATATTTATATTATAATATTTATGCAAACATAAATTTTAATCTTTAATTTTATATGGTATAATAGTTGAATCATAGATTTTCCCGATTAAAAAGTGTTAGAAGGAGGTTTGTGCCTAAATGTTAAGAGATTAATAGTGTTTTAGTAAATTTAGATTTTTTTTAGATTGGTGGTTTGTAGTTGTGGTTCGTAGTCGTTGTAAGTTTTTTAGTAGATGCTAGTAGATTTTAATTTTTAGAAAAATTTTGTTTGTCCGTTTAGTGAAACTAGATTTTATCAAATTTAATTTAATTCAGTCAAATGACTAAAATGTCCTTTTGATATGATATACTATTTGAGTCATAAATTTTCCCGATAGGAAAGTGTTATGTGCCTCAGTGTTATGAGATTAATATTGTGTTTAGTAAATTTAGATTTTTGTAGATTGGTGGATTGTAGTTGTGGTTTGTGATTATATAGTTGTAGTTTTCGAACAGATGCTTGTAGATTTTAGAAAAATTTTGTTTGGTCGTTTAATGAAATTAGATTTTGCCAGATTTTAATTCAGTCAAATGACTAAAATGCCCTTTTCATATGATATACTAGTTAAATCATTAATTTTCCCCATATAAAAGTGTTACGTGGAGGTTTGCGCCTAAATGCTATGAGATTAATTATGTGTTTAGTAAATTTAGATTTTTGTAGATTGGTGGTCTATAAGTTGTGGTTCGTGATCATATAGTTGTAGTTTTCGAATAGATGCTCGTAGATTTTGATTTTTAGAAAAATATTGTTTGGTCGTTTAGTGAAATTAGATTTTACCAAAGTTTAATTCAGTCAAATGACTAAATCTCGTAAAATCTTATCTATTATACATACTAAAACAGAGTACATGATTTGATGACGTGGCGCGTTGTGGAAGCAGCAATCAAATGGAGCTCCCACAATTTTTTGGCCAATAAATCTTTATTTTTTAAGCCATAAAATCTTTTTTTCCCTAAACTAACACACTGCTATTCAAAATTATACGTAACTTTTTTTTTTTTTGAGATTCTCCAAGATTTTATAGGCCAATAAATTTTTATTTTTTGTGATAGGAAAGCTTTTTTTACTAACCTAACAAACTTCTATTCAAAATTGTACGTAACTTTTTTTTTATTGAGATTTTCCAAGATTTTATAGGTTATAGTCAAATCTCCTTTTTATTTTTATTATTTATAAGCCAATAACTTTTTTTTTACTAAACCTTAATTATTTTGTAAAATATGAATTTTGTTATCCCATATCGGTTATCTGAGAGGATGACACTTTGACAACATGTATAAATAGATCTCAAATGTTTGAAGATTATACAAATCATACATTTTCGGACTTTTTGGTCAGAATCAAGTATAATACTTATTATACCGGATTAACATTTGTATGTGGAGTGGATTGTTATGACCTACTAATTCGTAGGTCCTTTTGATCTAATGATTTTTGGATCGTTTTGATCTAATGATTTTTGGGACGTTTTGATCTAATAATTTTTGGATCGTTTTGACCTATAGATTTTTGGGTCGATTTGACCTAATAATTTTTGGGTCGATTTGACCTAATAATTTTTGGGTCGATTTGACCTAATAATTTGTGGGTCGATTTGACCTAATAATTTGTGGGTCGATTTGACCTAATAATTTGTGGGTCGTTGTGACCCAATAATTTGTGGGTCGTTGTGACCAATATGTTGTGGGTCGTTATGACCCACTGATTTGTGTGTCATTGTGACCCACTAATTTGTGTGTCATTGTGACCTATTGATTCGTGATTCATGGGTCGTTGTAACCTACTGATTCGTGGGTCGTTGTGACCTAATAATTTATGGGTCATTGTGACCTACTAATTTGTGGGTCCTTAAAATCTACTAATTTGTGGGTTGTTTGTGACCTACTAATTTGTGGATCGTTGAACTATTAAATTCGTAATTCTTATTTTATCAATATAATAAATATACATCTATATACTTTACTAAAACAAAAAACACTAATTATTGACGTGTCACCCCACGTTTTTTCTCTAATTAAACTTTTTATTAAATCACGAATTAAGCTAATAAATCCTTTTTTTACTAAATCATAATCAGAATCTTTGATTATTTTGTAAAATAAAAATTAAGACTCCATATTTTTATCGGATTAAATTTTTTTACTAAATCTCGAATTAAGCCAATAACTTTTTTTTACTAAACCTTAATTATTTTATAAAATATAAATTTTGTTATCCCACATCGGTTATCAGAGAAGGATGACACTTTGACAACATGTATAAATAGACCTCAAATGTTTGAAGATTATACAAATCATATATTTTCGGACCTTTTGGTCAGAATCAAGTATAATACTTATTATACCGGATTAGCATTTGTATGTGGAGTGGATTGTTGTGACCTACTAATTCGTAGGTCCTTTTGATCTAATGATTTTTGGGTCGTTTTGATCTAATGATTTTTGGGTCGTTTTGACCTAATGATTTTTGGATCGTTTTGACCTACAAATTTTTGGATCGTTTTGACCTATAGATTTTTGGGTCGATTTGACCTAATAATTTGTGGGTCGTTGTGACCCACTGATTTGTGGGTCGATTTGACCTAATAATTTGTGGGTCGTTGTGACCCACTGATTTGTGGGTCGATTTGACCTAATAATTTGTGGGTCGTTGTGACCCACTGATTTGTGGGTCGTTGTGACCCATTGATTTGTGGGTCGTTGTGACCCACTAATTTGTGGGTCGTTGTGACCCACTGATTTGTGGGTCGTTGTGACCCGATAATTTTTGGGTCGTTGTGACCCGATAATTTTTGGGTCGTTGTGACCCAATATGTTGTGGGTCGTTATGATCCACTGATTTGTGTGTCATTGTGACCCACTGATTTGTGTGTCATTGTGATCTATTGATTCGTGGGTCGTTGTGACCTACTGATTCGTGGGTCGTTGTGACCTAATAATTTATGGGTCCTTGTGACCTACTAATTTGTGGGTCCTTAAAATCTACTGATTTGTGGGTTGTTTGTGACCTACTAATTTGTGGATCGTTGAACTATTAAATTCGTAATTCTTTTTTATCAATATAATAAATATACATCTATATCTATTATACATACTAAAACAGAGTACATGATTTGATGACGTGGCGCGCTGTGGAAGCAGCAATCAAATGGAGCTCCCACAATTTTTTTTTTGAGATTTTCTAAGATTTTATAGGTTATAGTCAAATTACCTTTTTATTTTTATTATTTATAAGCCAATAATATTTTTTTACTAAACCTAAAATATGAATTTTGTTATCCCACATCGGTTATCACAGAAGGATGACACTTTGACAACATGTATAAATAGACCTCAAATTTTTGAAGATTATACAAATCATACATTTTCGGACCTTTTGGTCAAAATCAAGTATAATACTTATTATACCGGATTAGCATTTGTATGTGGAGTGGATTGTTGTGACCTACTAATTCGTAGGTCGTTTTGATCTAATGATTTTTGGGTCGTTTTGATCTAATAAATTTTGGATCGTTTTGACCTACAGATTTTTGGATCGTTTTGACCTATAAATTTTTGGGTCGTTGTGACCCACTGATTTGTGGGTCGTTGTGACCCACTGATTTGTGGGTCGTTGTGACCCACTGATTTGTGGGTCGTTGTGACCCACTGATTTGTGGGTCGTTGTGACCCAATATGTTGTGGGTCGTTATGACCCACTGATTTGTGTGTCATTGTAACCCACTGATTCGTGGGTCATTGTAACCTACTAATTTGTGGGTCGTTGTGACCTACTGATTCGTGGGTCGTTGTGACCTACTGATTCGTGGGTCGTTGTGACCTACTGATTCGTGGGTCGTTGTGACCTACTGATTCGTGGGTCGTTGTGACCTAATAATTTATGGGTACTTGTGACCTACTAATTTGTGGGTCCTTAAAATCTACTAATTTGTGGTTTGTTTGTGACCTACTAATTTGTGGACCGTTGAACTATTAAATTCGTAATTCTTATTTTATCAATATAATAAATATACATCTATATACTTTACTAAAACATTAATTATTGACGTGTCACCCCACGTTTTTTCTCTAATTAAACTTTTTATTAAATCACGAATTAAGCTAATAAATCCTTTTTTTACTAAATCATAATCAGAATCTTTGATTATTTTGTAAAATAAAAATTAAGACTCCATATTTTTATCGGATTAAATTTTTTTACTAAATCTCGAATTAAGTCAATAACTTTTTTTTTACTAAACCTTAATTATTTTGTAAAATATGATTTTTTGTTATCCCACATCGGTTATTAGAGAAGGATGACACTTTGACAACATGTATAAATAGAACTCAAATGTTTGAAGATTATACAAATCATACATTTTCGGACCTTTTGGTCAGAATCAAGTATATATAATACTTATTATACCGGATTAGCATTTGTATGTGGAGTGGGTTGTTGTGACCTACTAATTCGTAGGTCCTTTTGATCTAATGATTTTTTGGTCGTTTTGATCTAATGATTTTTGGATCGTTTTGACCTACAGATTTTTGAATCGTTTTGACCTATAGATTTTTGGGTCGTTGTGACCCACTGATTTGTGGGTCGTTGTGACCCAATAATTTGTGGGTCGTTGTGACCCAATATGTTGTGGGTCGTTATGACCCACTGATTTGTGTGTCATTGTGACCCACTGATTTGTGTGTCATTGTGACCTATTGATTCGTGGGTCGTTGTGACCTACTAATTTGTGGGTTGTTGTGACCTACTGATTCGTGGGTCGTTGTGAACTAATAATTTGTGGGTCATTGTTACCTAATAATTTGTGGGTAGTTGTGACCCAATATATTGTGGGTCGTTATGACCCACTGATTTGTGTGTCATTGTGACTCAGTGATTTGTGTGTCATTGTGACCCACTGATTTGTGTGTCATTGTGAACTATTGATTCGTGGGTCGTTGTGACCTACTGATTTGTGGGTTGTTGTGACCTACTGATTCATGAGTCGTTGTAAACTACTGATTCATGGGTCGTTGTGACCTAATAATTTATGGGTCCTTGTGACCTACTAATTTGTGGGTCCTTAAGATCTACTGATTTGTGGGTTGTTTGTGACCTACTAATTTGTGGACCGTTGAACTATTAAATTCGTAATTCTTATTTTATCAATATAATAAATATACATTTATATACTTTACTAAAACAAAAAACACTAATTCTTGACGTGTCACCCCACGTTTTTTCTCTAATTAAACTTTTTATTAAATTACGAATTAAGCTAATAAATCTTTTTTACTAATGCTGATATGGCGCTCCACATTTTTATCGGATTAAATCTTTTACTAAATCACGAATTAAGCCAATAACTTTTTTTACTAAACCTTAATTATTTTATATAATATGAGTTTTGTTGTCCCACATCGGTTATCAAAGAAGAATGACACTTTGACAACATGTATAAATAGACCTACAAGGTTTGAAGATTATACAAATTATACATTTCTAGACCTTTTGAGTCCTTGTAACATACTGATTTTTGGATCGTTGTAACCTACTGATTTATAGTTCGTCTTGACCTAATGATTTGTGGATCGATTTGATCTAATAATTTGTGGGTCGTTGTGACGCACTGATTTGTGGGTCGTTGTGACCTATGAATTTGTGGGTCGTTGTGACCTATGAATTTGAGGGTAGTTGTGACCTATGAATTTGTGGGTCGTTGTGACCTATTGATTCGTGGGTTGTTGTGGCCTATTGATTTGTGGGTAGTTGTGACCTACTGATTCGTGTGTCGTTGTGACCTACTGATTCGTGGGTCAGTGTAACCTACTGATTTGTGGTCGTTTGTGACCTACTGATTTGTGGATCGTTGAACTATTAAATTCGTAATTCTTATTTTATCAATATACTAAATATACATCAATATAATTTATTAAAACAAAAGACAATAATTCTGACGTGGCGCCCCACGTTTTTTCTCGGATTAAAATTTTTACTAAATCACGAATTAAGCTAATAAATCCTTTTTTTTACTAAACCATAATTATTTTGTAAAATATAAATTTTGTTATCCCACATCGGTTATTAGAGAAATATGATAGTTTGACAACATTTATAAATAAACCTATAAGGTTTGAAGATTATACAAAACATACATTTCTGGACCTTTTGGTCAAAATCAAGTATAATACTTATTTATACCGGATTAGTATTTGAATGTGGATTGTTGTTACCTACTAATTCGTATGTCGTTTTAACCTAATGATTTGTGGGTCGTTTTAATCTAATACCTTGTGGGTCGTTGTGAGCTATTGATGCTTGTGTCCTTGTGACCTAATGATTTGTCGGAATGATTTGTGGGTCCTTGTGACCTATTAATTTGTGGGTTGTTGTAACCTATTAATTTGTGTGTCGTTTGTGATCTATTGATATATGGATCGTTTGTGACCTACTGAGCTACTAATTTTTGAATCGTTGTGACCTACTTATTTGTGGGTCGTTGTGACCTACTGATTTGTGAGTCATTATGAGTTGTGATCTAATAATTTGTGGGGTCATTGTGATCTACTAATTTTCGTTGTGACCTACTGATTTGTGGTTCGTTTGTGACCTACTGATTTGTGGGTCGTTTGTGACCTACTAATTTGTGGACCGTTGAACTATTAAATTCGTAACTTTTATTTTATCAATATACTAATTATACATATATATTCTATATACTTTACTAAAACAAAAGACATTAATTCTTACGTGGCGCCCCCACGTTTTTTTTCGGATTAAACTTTTTACTAAATTACGAATTAAGCTAATAAATCTTTTTTTAATTAAACCATAGTTATTTTGTAAAATATGATTTTTGTTCTTCCACATCGATTATGAGGAAAGGATGATACTTCGAAAACATGTATAAATAGATGTAGAGTGTTTGAGACTTATAAAATTCATACATTTCTGAACATTTTGGTCAGAATCAAATATAATACTTAATCATATCGGATTAGTATTTGTATGTAATCATTGTGACCTACTAATTTTTTGGTCGTTTTGACCTAATGATTTTTGGGTCGTTGTGACCTAATGATTTTTGGATTGTTGTGCTCTTGTGGGTCCTTGTGATCTACTAATATGCGGGTCCTTGTAACCTACTGATTTCTGAACCGTTGAACTATTAAATTCGTAATTCTTATTTTATCAATATACTAAATATACATCTATATTCTGCATATTTTACTAAAACATACGAAACTAATGCTGACGTGGCGCTCCTATGTTTTTTCTCGGATTAAATTTTTTTACTAAATCACAAATTAAGCCAATTAATCTTTTTTTACTAATTGAATTCGTATCAGATTATGGTATTTTTAAATTATATGATTATTCTTTTTCTTTAAATTATTATTTATTAAATAATAAATTAGATTTAAAAATTTTTTTATTAGTATAAAACTTATTAATGATCAACACATGGGTTACGTGGTCTCATTTACTATGTAACACTTGACGTGTTATTTATACGAGCTCATAACATATAACTAATAAATTTTACAACATATAATATAGTAAAAAAATGTAATATGATAAGCTATTTTATTAACAAACCCGCACAAGGTGCGGGATATACACTAGGGAGGATATACCACGTTGCACCTGGGTCTGGAGAGAGGTACTACTTGAGGGTTTTGTTGAATCATATTAAGGGTTCTACATGCTACGAGGAAATTCGGACAATCAACGGTACACTATATGCCACATTTAGGGAAGCATGTTATGCTATGGGGTTGTTGGATGACGACCGGGAATACATTGACGGTATAAAAGAAGCAAGTTTTTGGGGAACTGCTGGTTATCTTCGAAATTTATTCGTCATGTTGTATCTCTCAGGTAGCATGTCGTCGCCTCATCTGGTTTGGGCCGAAGTATGGAAGTACTTATATGATGATATTCTTGCACGACAGAGAAGGGTATTGCGTAATAATGGTATGCTTTCTTTCATGTATATGAATTTAATTCGAGTTTTGCATTATTTTTTCAATTTGTTTAGTATATTTTGTACTAGGTAAGTAAACATGTTTAACTTGGTTTATTTGTACGTAGATTTGCAATTAGATGATGCCGTGCTGCAAAATTACGCCTTGGTTGAGATAAAGAAACTTTTACAGTGGAACGGCGGCAATCTGAAGACGAATAAGTCTATGCCTTATCGTGACGAAGCCTTGATTATGGAGCAGCATAATAGACTAATTCAAGATGAACTAAACTATGATCGATCCCAATTATCTTTGGACCATGACAGATTGGTTTCCAGTTTCACCGACGAGCAGAGGGGAGTGTATGATCAGATTATGTGTGTTGTGTCCGCTGATAAAGGGGGGGGTTTCTGTATGGATACGGTGGAACAAGAAAGACTTTTATATGGAGATCCCTTTCGGCTGGTTTGAAAAGTAAATGTGAGATCGTTCTAACAGTTGCTTCGAGTGGTAATGCAACTCTCTTGCTTCCAGGCGGTAGAACCGCTCATTCGAGGTTTGACATCCCAATAAATGTTGACGAAAGTTCAACATGCAACATTCGTGCAGGTATAAACTTTATTATTCAATTATTAAAACTTCTTTTTTAATATATTGTTCATATTACACTGAACAATATATTAATGTTTTAATCTTATATGTTTAGGTACGGATCTGGCTGAGTTAGTGTCAAAGACAAAGCTGATAATATGGGATGAAACACCCATGGTTAACAAATGTTGTTTTGAAGTGCTCGATAGAAGTTTAAGGGACGTCATGCGATCTTATAATCCAGACTGCTCACTTCTCCCGTTTGGTGGTAACGTTGTCGTTTTTTGTGGTGATTTTAGACAAATATTGCATGTTGTAAGTCATGGAAGTAGACATGATATTGTCTTTGCTGCAATCAATGCGTCATATTTGTGGGATCACTGCACGGTGCTTAAATTTACTCAAAACATGACGGTTATACGTGGAGTTACTGAATTAGAACCTCGAAAGGCTAAGGAGTTTTCAGATTGGATATTGGGCATTGGAGATGGCACGAAAGGTGAAAGTGTTAATGGAGAAGCTCAGATTACTATCCCCGAAGATCTCCTGCTTGCATCTACAGGTGACCCGATTGCAACTATTGTTGACCATGTATATCCTTTGAGTTACAATATTCAGGATCCACCGAGCTACTTTCAACAAAGAGCTATTCTCGCCCCTACCAATGAGATTGTTGAGAAGGTTAATGACTATATTCTATCATTGATACCTGAAGACGTGACAGAGTACTTGAGTTCGGATAGTATATGTCCAAGTGAAGGTTCTATTGATGATGGTTTCTACTCGAGCGAGTTCTTGAACTGCATCAAGTGTTCTGGGTTTCCGAACCATGTCTTGAGACTGAAAGTTGGAGTTCCAATTATGTTGATGAGAAACATTGATCAGTCTGCAGGGTTGTGTAACGAAACCAGACATATAGTTAGGAGACTTGGAAAACAAATCATCGAGGCAGAAATAATATCTGGGAACAATATAGGTCATAAGGTCTTCATTCCGCGAACAATTCTTACACCCACAGACTTGAAAATTTCTGTTAAATTTCCAAGGAGACAGTTCCCAGTTATGGTATGTTTTGCTATGACTATAAATAAAAGTCAAGGTCAGTCCCTTGCACAGGTTAGAATATATTTGCCTAGACCGGTCTTCAGTCACGGCCAATTATATGTCGCTATCTCAAGAGTGACGAGCAGAGATGGATTAAGGATTATGATATGTGACCCTAAGGGTAAGGTTCAAGATACTACAACTAATGTTGTATTTGACGAAGTTTTTCGCAACATAATTTAAGGTACGTTAGAATTTCTTCTTCATTTTATTTCGTTTTCAATCAATAATATCAAGCGATCATAACCCGTCCTTGAGCTTACACTTATATAAAGTTTATCTTCTTCTCCTTTTCAGGATCGGACTGTCGCGCATGTGCTCGAGGTTTCACGTCAAAGGTTATCATCGTGATTTCTATTATATTAAATGTACACAATTTTAACTGTTTTTTGACATTATTAATATTGTGATTTTTATAATACAAAGATAGTGGACACTCCTGGCTTGGTATGCCCCGAATTGGGTCAACAACTATGTTGTTATTATTTTTCTTATATGCGTATACTATTTAACATAAACATTCGTAATCAAATCAATAAAATATAATAAGAAAAATAAATCTATGACAAATTACTCATACAAAAAAAACTGTAAGAAATATATTTTCAAATACCCGTGCACGGCACGGGCGCTAAACTAGTTATATTTGAAAAACCTCTCCAAATCTATTTCAAAACTCTATAGACAATTATAAAATTTATAACTAAATTACTAAATTGTGGGAACCACTAGAAATCTAAAAATTAAAATATGTAGTAACTAAACACGCCCTAAGTAAGTGTTTAGTATGAGATGGATATTACTTTAGTGATTAATCTAAACTCTTTTAAAAAACCCAACTTATAACTTCTATCCACCTCCTATTTCATAACATTAAAAAAAAAATCTAAAATAAACTCCTATAACCCCAAACTAAAGACGTCCTAAGAATCCTATAATTATATCCACACTCGTCTCATAAATATATATATATATATATATTAATCGATATACTTTTGTAATATTAATTTGCATGTGAGATTCTAATGTGATAAAAAGGTGAAGATATTTACTTCTAATAACATAAGCTTTTTGTTGTTAACATGATGAATCTAATAATTGTTCTTACAAGAAAGTATCTTTAGTGTAACAAGGTGAAAATGTAGATATTTGTTAATTAATCTTAGAGTAGTATGTAAATTCACGCGTCTCACCACGAGAACTCTAACGTTATGTGTCATTTTAACAATCCCTAAATTTTTTAATTAAGTTTTTTAAATCTTAAATCTTATCCTAAATCTTAAATTTTAAATCTTTAAATTTAGCAATTTCAATAAGATTGTTAAAACCCAAAAATAATTACAAAAATTTTGACTCATATTTCTATTCAACCCACAAATTTTTTTTTCAATCTTTTTATTATGTAATTTAAATGTATATTTTTAATTGTTAATATAAATTGGATAATTTTAAAAAAAATTATTCTTAAAATATTTTATAACCTTATTCAAATAGTGCATTATAAGTTTTCTACGTTGATTTTATCACATTATATCATATCATGTGTATTAAAAAAATTTGTTAAATTTATAGTGCATAAATTATATTAAAATCTAATAAAATAATTTTATATTTATATATCTATAATATTAAATCATATTCCGTACAAGGCACGGGTAATACAGTAGTTATTATTTTTAAATACTAACTTTTTTCTCAAACTATTAACTATTAAATTCATTTTTGTTTTAGTAAAAGAACCCTATAATCACACTTTTATTTTATTAAAAATAGATGGAGGGATGTAGCTAATGCCTAAAGGTGAAAACAGCAATAAATATATATCCTTATGATGAGAAAGCTATATATATTTACAAAGAGCATATGGTTCTAATCATATGTTTTGATGACCAAATAAGAAAAGCAATTTGTTTTTGTCTTTTAAAGTTGATGTTCAAAGTGATGTCAAGTCAATCCAGTTGGTGTTTGAACTCTTTGGGTTTAATGCTACAAATTTGCACTTATTATGTATCTTTTTCATTTTCAATCATTTGACCATGATAATGTATGCAATTATATTGTCCTTTTGATCACTATGTTGAGTAAATATTGAAGTACATTCAGGATTTATCATAAAGCCCATTATGATGTCCTTTAATTTAAATATATTATAAGAGAATAAAGGATTAAAGTGTAAATAATTCTCCACTAATTCATTTTACAATTAAAAAAATGAGTACCCACATGGAACAAAATTAAAGCCACATGAACCTTGATAAAATATTGTTTTTTGTAATTTTATAGGTATATTTGGTTGTGAATCTAGTCAAAAAATACCTTTGTACAGTCATTAAAATATTTTCCCCAAAGTTGAGTTTTGTAAATGGTCCAAACCCTAATGAACTTATGTGTTAATGTGTTATATTCGGTTTCTCAAATGGGTTGGATTATAGAGTTTGAAATAGTAAAATAATTCGTATCATAAAATATAGTCTAAATTTAGCTTGTTAGTGTCTCAGCCGTAGTCACATATACGTGACAATTTGGATATCCAATTCTTGTGTCATATTTCTTTCTTGATTGTATTTTAATCTTAACAAGATATAGCGTGCATGTGCGTTCGAAAGTGTGATATCTTGAGATTACATTGACCCACCAAATTTCACATGCTATTTTTTTTTTTTTGAAAGGTTGGTAAGTAAGTCCCGGAACGGGAATAAGTTGTGGCCTATTGCTGAGGATTCGAACTCGAATCTCGAGACTAGCCACTTAAGGAGTCTAGCACCACATCTCACTAGACCAATTGAGTATTGGTAATTTCACATGGTATTGTAGAGGTTTGATCTAGTATCTTGACTTATCAAGCTTGTCAGCATAAGACATTGATTAATCCTAAGACACAGTGGCGGCCGCAGGATTTTAAAAGAAGGGGGGACGAAATTTTATTTTCGATAAAAATATTTATGAAAATAAAATTGCGATAAAAACAAAGTCAATATGTCATCTACTTACAATAAACAACAATACAAAAAAATTATAAAAACATTACACTTAAAAGGTGCGGTCATAGACCGCGCCTATATATTTAAAAAACAAAAGTTGTCCTATAGGCGCGGTCTATAACCGCGCCTCTTTAGTTTTTTTTTTTTCAAAAACGTTACACTATAGCCGCGGTCTAGGACCGCACCTCTATTTGTGTTTTTGTTATCTTTATTTCAGATATTAAAACGTTGTCCTGACAACGCTTTTTACAAATAAGAGTGTGGTCTAAGACCGCGCTTCTAATCCAAACAACAAATCTCGTGCATTTTGGTGAATTATTTCACTCTAGAGTCCAAAACGGGAAATACTTATGAAGTTTCGTTCACTTCGACGAAAGATCAAAAAAAACATTTAAATATAACACAAGAATAGTGATATTTAAAAAAAAAAATTGTAGAAAATTTTGTTATAAACGAGAGAAGCACAACCCATTTTAAAACGATTTTTTCAAAAAAAAAAAAAAAATTATTTATTTATTTTTTTTCCTCGGAGGGGGCGGCCGCCCCACCCCGCCCCCCCTTGGGGCCGCCCCTGCTAAGACATATGCTCAAGTGTTAACCGATTTGTATTCAAGGGAACATCAACTACAAACAAATCAAAATTTAATATATAAGGTCAGTGAGTTACCAATTTTCAGCTGTTCGTGAGTAATGTTCGGATATTTTTATATCGAATAGATTGGAAGTGGACCCGAAGGTCAAATTCCGGGTTTGACCCAAGTCCCATGCTAAAAGACAAACGAGAAACCCGACCTGAATCTGAGTTCACTCGGGTCTAGTTGTCATTTACTTTGTATATTATTAAGTTTCAACATATGTTTTGTTTAAGCCAAACACTTGTGTTATTAAACATAGCAATGGTGGGTGTCATCATTATACCTTCACGTGAAAAGGATGGTTAAAATTATTTGTCCATCAATGAATTTTCTCTTACTTTATGAGTTTTTTATTTTACTTGTCTTTAGTAGATCCATACTTGCTTTTCACCTCACATTTTCACCCTTAAGAAGTTACTGACAATTACATCGGCCCATCGAGACATGCCAATATTTGAGAGATTTAGAATTCACGTAGAACAACTTACATAATTAGTTGAAGATTGTATGTATTGCAAGGATTTGCAACATTTGTTATTTTAGTCCAGATTAATATCAATACAAATATTGAGAATATGATATTTTAGAAAAGGTGAGTTTATTATTATATTATTACTCCATTCAATTATAAATAAATGTCGTTTTACATGAAAGAGAAACTCACCACACAAAGTGTTTTATGGTATTATGATACTTATTGGGATGAAAATTATGATTTTTTCTTAACCTCGTCAAATAGATTAAGGGAATTACGGGTGAATTAAGGGACTTATATAATTTTATCTAAATTTGCCGCTCAGAGCCTAACTTGGTGTGACTAAATCAAAAGTTGATTTAAGTATAATACAATTGATATGTTTTCAAGAGCGAGGATACCCTAGTCCATTTTGATAATGTTAGGATTTTGATAAACCAACAAATGTTGATGAAAATAAAAGACAAGGTCAAATATATATTATCCTAATATAGCGAGATAAACTCAAAAGTGTTTTTCAACAAATTCAATAAAATGTTTTTTTCTCGCGGTCATTCGGTTGTTTTATCTAAACTAATTATATAAACCATTTTTTCCGAAGGTAACTAAAAAGTGAAGATGAACTAATTTGAAAAGAAGCAATATCGCAATCTCAATTTACAAACATATATGCAATAATGAATCAAATTATAATAGGGATCATCCAATCCTTACACCAAGAGAAATTACCTAGACATAATAAAAGAGAAGAAAATATCAAGGCTGGAAAATATATGCAAAGCAAAGGAAAGGGAAATCAAACTTTAATGTGTCGCGGTGTGGATTTGAAACCTTGAAATCCCGAAGACCCGTTCACCCTCTCAAGTGGGATGTGACACACAACTAATTTGACCTGGAAAATTATATTTATAATGTTTAGATCAAACCCTAGGATGAACTCAAGAAGCACAACCCATAAACATAAGAAAATGTAGGATACAATCTAATTTTAGCAAAACAACGGCGGCGAAATGGCAATGAGACGGTCTGCATGCCGTTTGACATCCGCTTTAGCTTTTGACAACTTTTTAACAGTTTAGTAAATTTGACTTTTCCGATGCTCTAGTTGGAACCACAAGACTCATAAGTACTACTTTTGAAGCTATTTCGAACATCTACAACTTTGTAGTTGACACAATTGTTCACATCCAAAAGGAAGATTGTCGAAATCAGGAATCACTCAGAGGTCGTCATAAAATGGCATCCAACATCAATGATCTTCACATAATTCTTCAATTCTTCTTTCTTCAACGTAAATCTACCTCGGAATTTCGATCCTTAATCAATATAATTGTCTTCTTAGATATGCTTGACCTCATAGAGGATATAAACTCGTACTCCAGCATTTCTTTCACTGTTCTTGCACATTTATGAGCTTTGAACGCCTGACATACAAAACAAACCATAATAGACACCACAATATGCAATATGAATGATTTATGCTCTATTATAGGAGCTCATACGGAGCACTATTGAGGGTTGATTATTGAGCTTCATTGAGGGTTGAACACATACGAGATTGATTGCACTATTATAGGAGCTCATAACACTTGACTTTTAAGCTCGGTAAAACTCTTCAAGGATAAACACTATAAATCTTCACTTTCAACCCAATGCTTACTTATTTGTAGAAACAAGGATGACGAGAACATTTTTTATTCCTTTCACCAACCAAGAAAATATCCTCATAAGCATAATACATTCCAAATTTAGGCATTAACTTTTGCGAACATTCACACTTCTTGGGAAAATCCCATACTTGATTTCTCCATTAATTGCTTCCATCACAACCCAAGCTCGTATGAGACTATATCACGGTTGTGAGGCGTTTTTGATGGCACAAAAGAAGGGAGAATGAAAGCAATAAGTGGATAATAGAAGAGAAACATATATAAAGGTAAAAAATGTCACACGTGATTAACAAAGAGGACCTAAATCATCTTCACAAACAAGTATATAAGATCAAATGAACGCGTAGATTTGAAAAACAGTCAATCACAAGTTCTAAAAGAAACTAAGCATGTTGGAGATATCACACATAAACGAAAGAAATGACACATGAAAATGCATGTTCATAGGTCAAGAGCGCTCACAAAGGTTATGTTTGGCTAAATTATTCATCAAAATTCATCCAAAAACTCATGCGTATAAACAATAACAAAAAGATATAATTTAAAGCATCGTAGGCACGTCAATTATCAAATAGCATATTTCCAATAAATCAATTTTCAAAAGGTAATACAGATTCCGTCCGACTAGACTATACTAAATGCAAGCGAAAATGCAGGAAGCAACTCAATAAAAATGAAAATTTCAGGAAAAGGAAACGTGTGATAAGAAAAAAAAAACATGAATGCTTTTAGTGAGTACAAACGCTCTATACTTGAACTCCACATTGTATTTAATGTGGCAGACAACAACGTAAAGAAACAAAGATACTCACAAAAGCATGATATGCAACAAATGGTCACGGTGGTGGAAAAAGAAGAAAGAAGATCACACAGTAAATTTATCAAGCTCAAAATCATCAACTACTCCAAAAAAATATAGATAATCTCCACAAAAAAAGTGTCCAAAACGCCCAAAGATGGGCAAAAAGCAACCCAAATGCGTGAATCTGCGTAACAAGACAAAAATAAACATCATTAAACATTCAACAACATATCCAAGGCAATATGGATTAAAGAAACTGCTTTAACCAAAAGTAATTCCACAAAAAACATTCTTAGGGCTCAAAACGAGCAAAATGCATACGGGCATGAAAAACGATAAATTAAAGTCAAACATCGATAGAATACATTCATCATAACAATAATCATTACATCAATCACAAGCATCAACCAACTTGAGCCAAATAACTATAACACCCCGATTCCGCGGGACTCGAGATGTCACATTGGGCTAGGATCTCACAATGGATCCTGACCCTAGCCTGACAACAAGTTCATTGGACCTTACAACATGACACTGACAGATATAAAACAAATACATAAAACAATATAAACTGTACGACCCAAAGTAAACAACAACATAGCCGAGTATATAAAACGACAACCTCACACATAAGGTACAAAAGAACATCCTCACGCAGGAGAGGAACACAACAAACTCAAACCAACCTCCTAATGTACGAGAGTCCTCGGCCTGTCACCCTGCCAGATCACTCAGCGGTGCCTAATCTGTAAACATCTACAACACGGTATGAAACCATTAGCTAACCATACATATATGAGGTAATGCATAAGCACAAGCACAATCATGGAAGATAAACACACCAGCATGCTATCACACATTTACCCATTTATTATCTATATATAATAACCATTCACTCAAAAACCGTATATATATATATATATATATATATATATATATATATATATATATATATATATATATATATATATATATATATATAAAA
>BSUD01000004.1:153262118-153305676 GCA_033239045.1 Fagopyrum esculentum | reverse complement strand
ATATATATATATATATATATATATATATATATATATATATATATATATATATATATATATATATATATATATATGAAAGTACGTGACACGAGGACCAATACATCCCCGCCTCTGAATGCAATGTTCAGTTGTACGAGTATCGGTCACACAATCCGTGTACCCTATGGGAGTGGATTGTGCCCTTCTTGTAAACCAGTCTGACCCGACATCAGAGAACTTCCCAGACTCCACGGCGGGATGAAAGGGAAAAGTTATCATAGCCACGCAGTGGGGCAGTCAATAGAACATAGGTCGATAAAAACGACAACTCATGCTATCATAACAAACATATAAAGCACACACCACTCATGCAAACACCCAATATAGGGATGGTAGTTAAGTAAGTTTTACGGACTTACCTCAACCTCGTACAATCACAACCACGATCAACCTCCAATCTTGAGAGGGACACTGCCTAATAACAAGGCATAAAGAGATATCAATACTCCTATCAATCAAAAAGGTCACACCTAGACCCCAAACTCTTACCTCAACCTCCTATTTTCTCAACTGGGTTTTTGCTCTCAATAATTCCTTGGTTTTGCTTTTGCTCTCCGAAAATGCTCCAAGAAACGCTCTCTTGCTCTCTCCGAGTTTGAGTGCATTCGTTCGAAATTCTCTCTTCTCTTCTTTCCTTTCTCTCTTTCATTGTTGATTCATTCAACGTGGGTTACATTCATTGTTTGATTTTTGGTTTCAATTGTGAATTATCATTCACATTTACGTTTAGTAGGTGATCATTGTTTATCATTGACGGAAGATTTGATTGAATTTGCTGGGCTTCGTTGGGGATTGGTTGTGACTTCGGTCGCAACCGCCTATGGCGAAGAAGAAAAAGCCAATTGCCGGACTTGATCATGGTGATGGTAATGGTAGTTCGGGGACCGAACCATCTGGACAAGGCGTTGTATTGATGCAAGGTCGGGATGAGGGAATTGAGGTCGTCCAAGATTCGTTGAAGGCTGTTGAAACGAATCAAGAAAGTCAAGAAGTTGTTATCAAATCTTCCAAGAATGTTGGTACACAAATGGAAGCGCCGGATATGGTCACTGAAAACGTCACTGGAAACATTGAACAACAAAGCAATGTGGTCGGTGTCACTGGGCATGGTACTGGTAAGAGTTTGGGACGTCAATCTGGCGTGAAAGGCGGACATGCGAAGGGCATGATGAAGGGTCATTCCGACGTATCTTTGGCTGTTGAAGTTTCCAACATTACGAATGAGTCACTGGGTTTGGCGCGCCCTCCGGTATAATCCAAGGGATCAGTTACGTTGGTATCGGGAAATCAAGAAACGACACGACATGATGGAATATTACTACCATCGGCTGGGCATTTGAATAAACCATCTAAAGGTACGTCTCGATCGATCATCCCAGTACAAGGTCAGCCTCATTCTCAACACATTTTAAATTCTAATGATGTTATAGTTGAGGATTTACGTGAGGATCTTGTTGATAATCGTGATGTCCTTTCTGACGAGGATAAGATTGATGATAGTAATGTTACTAAGACTGATGAATTCGTATTACTAGCCATGCATTGAATGAATTCCCGAAATTAGGGCAAACTGGAACTAGTACGGATAATAGGCTAGCTTGGAAAGGAAATTCTTCTAAAATCTTCATGAATTCAGGTTTAGGCGGACGATTAGAATACATTAAACCATTGTCATCTCGTGTTTCAATTAAGTGTTCGGAGGGTATGCCAAAAACGCAAGTTTGGGGTAGTACGCTCCTTGGACAATATGTGGGATTTTATCCCGGATTCTTTGCTATTAATAATGTGATAAAATCATGGGGTGTCAAAGTAAAATTCCGTATGGAAGCTGGGTGGATGATTTTTAGTTTTCTTAATGATGATGATCGTGATAGAATTCTTCGAGGTGGGCCGTATTTTATTTTTAATCGGCCATTATTGCTTAAACACGTACCGGATAAGTTTGCGTTTAATCAAAAAGACGTAGCTACTATGCCATTATGGGTCCGCATAACTGGACTACCTAACGAGTTTTGGACACCATCAATACTTGCGAGAATTGGTTCGTTAATTGGTAACCCTTTATTCATGGATCACGTAACGGAGGAAAGAAAACGAGGTTCATATGCTAGGGTTTTAATTGAAATAAATTTCGCAAAACCAATTTTACGAGAAGTTTCACTTGATTTTGATGATGGGGTTAGTCTTGACTGCACGTTATTATACGAAAATGAACCTCAATACTGTTATCGATGCTTACAATTTGGTCATAAGGCTACTGAGTGTATGTTTAATGAGAAAGCAAAGGAAGCAGGGTCAAGGCCGGCACCTAGTCGGCGAAGACAGCCATCAAAGGGAGTTGCTAATGAGAATATTGGCGTTAACGACAAAAACGCTGGGCAAGGTAAGGTTGATATGGCCAGGAATAAACAAACTAACACTGTTACTTTTAAACCTGCAGGTACAGTGACTTTGCAAGTTAAGGATAAACAAGATCGAGATTGTATACTAGCAGATAATCAAGGACCTAAGGTGGCCCAAACGAACCAAGTTGAATCTCTTACTGCTGAGGATGAACGACGGCGGGCCAAAGGCAAGGAGAAGGTGATTGACGGTCACCAACCGGATGAATTAATAAAGCCTCCGGTAGAGGAATTGCATCAGATAGCAGTGCAAGTACTGATATTGAGTCGAATGATAGCACTGATGAGGATGATGAGTCACAAGACTTGAATATCAACTCCAGTGATGGTCATACTAGTGATAATGTTAGTGATGAAGCTAATGAAGATGATAACGAGATTTTTACTCCAGCTCTTTCGAGAGCAAAGCGTCGTATTATAAGGAAGCTCAATGCATCAATTGAGAAGCAGGATAAACAAGGGAATGAGGGTCCTCTTCCAAGGGATGGGCAACGACGGCTCACTCGATTAACAACTATGAATCAAGATAGTAGAGCAGTACAACCGCAGCGAATCAGTGATAAAAGTAAAGGAGGACGTATAAAGCAGCCATGAGTATTATTTCCTGGAATATACAAGGGCTGAGTCACCCTAGGAAGCAAAATAGCCTTAAAACTCTCCTTAATAAACTTAAGGTTAGTTTATGTGGTATTTTGGAAACGAGATTTGACCCATTAATCACTGATGTGCAGGTTCTTATGCGGAGGAAATTCTCACGATGGAGCTTTGTTCACAACTTTGATCTTGATGAAAGATGCCGAATGATTGTGATATGGGACCCATCGAAGTTGGACGTACAGGTTTTACGTGTGCATGTGCAGTATATAGTTTGCATGGCAACATGCAAGGTAACAGGGGTAACGTTTGGTGTTTTTTATATCCATGATGATCATCGAGTATCTATTAGACGAGAAATTTGGCAGGGTTTACGTGAGTATGTTGGTGATAGTTGCATGCCATGGATTGTGCTCGGTGACTTTAATAACGTCATGTATATGGATGAACGATGCAATGGTGAACCGGTTAAACTATATGAATGCAAGCCATTACAAGATGTATGTTATGATGTAGGTTTGAGGGATGCACCAAACAGGGATGAAAGCAAGTTCACATGGACGAATGGATTGATTTGGAGTAAAATCGATAGAATTATGATTAATGAAGCATGGATTGATCAAGGGTTGTTCTGCCAAGCAAATTTTCTGGAAGTTTGGCATCTTTCTGACCACAAACTGGGTATTGCATATCTTCATCAACGAGAACGTATCTCAAATCCACGGTTTCAGTATCTTAATATGTGGTCGAGTCATGTGGGTTTTCGGGAGCTGATTCAGGAGCATTGGTCATGTCATCAAAGGGGTACGTATCAGTATTGGTTGTGCTTACTTTTGAAAGCATTAAAGCGGCCTCTCCGTACGTTAAATAATCTTCACTTTAGTCATATTATGGAACGAACGAAGTTGGCAAATGAGGAGTATATAAGGGTATTGAATGAGCTTCGATTGAATCCCATGTCTCAAGAGCTCAGGTCTGTCACTGAACGAGCCAAATGGAATATGGAACGTTTGAATGATGCTGAGTTTAGTTTCTTATCTCAACAAGCTAAAGCAAAGTTTATTCTAAATGGGGATAAGTGCACAAGGTATTTTCATGGTCTCATGAAATCGAGATCCAGTGGTGGACACGTGGCTTCGATTATTGGTAATGATGGTATACTAACTACATCCAGTGAAGGCGTTAATCAAGCATTTGTGGATTTCTATCAGGGATTGTTTGGTATAAGTGAAGATGTAGAAGCTCCGGATGCGGCAGAATTTGCGGTCGGTCCAAAGGTTAATCGTATGGATAAGGAGAGCCTCATTTTGCCGGTTTCTAATGAAGAAATTAGGGAAACTTTGTGGAGTATAGCTGAGAATAAAGCGCCAGGTCCGGATGGGTATACTTCGAGCTTCTTTAAAGCAGCTTGGGACTTGGTAGGTAGTGAAGTTTGTGTGGCGGTGAAAGAGTTTTTCATTAATGGAAAGCTCTTGGGGCAAATTAATCATACCATTGTGTCACTTATACCGAAGAATGATAACCCAACACGAGTTGAACATTTTCGACCTATATCATGTTGCAACGTGGTATACAAGATTATTTCGAAGATCATGATGAGGAGAATGGGACCATGTTTGAAATATCTTATTGATCCGGCACAAGCGGCCTTCGTTCCGGAACGACTCATGTCAGATAATGTATTTTTGGTTCAAGAGCTTTTACGTCGTTATAATGTGAAGAGGGATACGAAGAGGTGTTTTTTAAATGTTGATCTTGCTAAGGCCTATGATACCGTCTCTTGGAGTTTTCTTAGGTTTGCTTTAGCTACACTGGAGTTTCCGGCACGATTTATTGATTGGGTAATGGTGTGTGTAACTTCACCAACATACTCGATCAAAGTTAATAAAGCAACACATGGTTTTTTGAAGGGCAAGCGTGGAATTCGGCAAGGCGATCCGTTATCACCATTATTATTTGTGTGTTGTATGGAGATGCTTTCGAGATTAATTAAGGCGGGCACAACAAATCCAGCCTTCCGGTTTCACCAACACTGCAGCGAACTAAGGTTAGCCCACTTGGCCTATGCCGATGACATTGTGTTGTTTTGCAGGGGTGACAAGCCATCTGTGACGATTTTGATGGAAGCACTGCACCGATTTGGGAGACTCAGTGGATTGAGGATCAGCATGAACAAGTCATCTATATATACGACATCGGTTTCACAAGAAGAGGCGGAGGGATTGCGGTAGCTCACAGGATTTGTTCGAGGGTCATTTCCATTCCGATATCTTGGAGTCCCAATGACTCCGCATACGTTACGCGCCTCAGAGTATATACCGCTACTTGATAAAATTGGCAAGCACATTTCTACATGGAACAAGCGACATCTTTCATTTGCGGGCCGAGTGGAGCTTATTACTTCGGTCATTCAAGGGATTGATAGTTTTTGGCTATCTATGCTGCCATTGCCAAGCGTTGTTCTTGATCGATTGATTCGAATCACACGCCAATTCTTATGGGCTAGACCAAGAGTCTCATGGGAACGAGTTTGCAAACGGAAACAAGAAGGAGGGCTGGGCATTGTGGATATTAAAGCATGGAACATGGCATTTATGTGCAAACACTTTTGTCATGTACATGAGAATCGAGAGAGTTTGTGGATCAAGTGGATACATCATAGGTATCTTCAAGTAACAAGTCCAAATGATTGGACGCCTCATCGAAGAGAATCCGGATTAATTAAGGCAATAATACGAGGGAGAGACCTCATGAAGCAAGCATCTAATACGGGAGATACTATGGCGCATATACTGGAGCAATTATCACCAGGCGGGAAATTCAAAGTTACGGAAGCATATAACTTGATACGAAGACGGGAGAGCCATGTAACATGGCATGAAACTATATGGGACACGAGACTTACTCCACGGCATGCCTGTATTGCCTGGATGGGGGTGCTTCGGCGATTGCCGACTCATGATCGTATGGGGTTCCTTCAAATTGATCCGGTGTGTCATCTTTGTCATCGGCATGAAGAGTCACATGAACACCTGTTTTTTCGGTGTCAATTCTCGCGAGGAGTATGGCGTGAGATGCGCAGCGCATTTCACATGCCGTCTGGACTAGGAACAATTGACCTTACACTTAGGTGGTTGAGGTCAAAGCAAAGGAGTAAGCACATGAAAATAGCGGCAATGAAGTTCGCATTGATCACATCGATCTATTATATATGGCATGCTCGGAATGCAATTGTGTTTGATAATAATGCAATTCCAAGAGATATAATTATTCGATTAATTAAGGTGCATGTATTTAGATTATTGCACGAGGCATATCCGGGCTATGTTGGGGATATTGTCCGGCAAGTTTAAACATTATTTAGATTATGACGGAGTTATGTAGCTCCTTGATAATAACCGTATGATATGGTTATGGTTTGTAGCTGAAATCATGATTTCATGAGAGTAGGCATATTCACACTTCTATGAATTAAAAATCAACTTCAAGGTAGTATCTAATCAACATTCCTCAATCTCAATTCTAATCATAATTTAATTAATTAACCTTTAATTAATTAATTAGATTTCGCTATAATAACGTTTTGCCCGCAGGCAATTTCTAAACTCTCTGTCATCAGATTTCATCAAACAAACAACCCATAATCACCCGAATAATATAACGACCATAATGGAATTTCTAATTGTCCTATTTGACAAGCGTAAAGTCAATTTAGGCCAAATCGCAGTACGGAAAACGAATAAATTCATAACTTATTCGTTACTAACCCGATTGACGATCTGAAAGAAGATTCGGAATCACAACGACGTAGGCTATGCATGGACAACATCAAATTCATCGGAATTTGAGCGATGGAACCGTCTTGGTGACATATATGCTCGACCAGCCCTCCATATACTTGGAAATGCAGAAACTCGGTACCGTTATGAAGAGAATGAAGAGAGGAATCCAGAAACTCAAACGGAATTGAAATCGGATTAGAAACAGAAAGTAGATCTGAGTTTGAAGGTTGAGAGAAATAAGAGCTTTTACGAGGAAACGTGAAAGGAAATGAATTAATAAAGGATTTTCCGCTATTTACAGTGAAGACGATAATTATCCTTTAGTAAAGTCGATAATTATCCTTTAGTAAAGTCGATAATTATCCTTTAATCGATCCAAAGGCGGGTCGAACCTCTTTCTCCAAACTTCTCGAGATTAGAACGTTAAATCTGGAATATTGTAGGGATAATTATTCCACAACTGCCTCGGAAAACGTGTATTCCTAAGCCGTCTTTCTTAGCCGTTAAGAAACGAAATAGCGACTCTTTTGGCCGTTTTGCCTCTCCATGTTATTTCATATCTAGAACATATCCGATGTCTTGATCATTTCTCTCAACTGCATTTTTATTAATTGGAGCTCCCAAATGCTCCAAATAACACCGCACAGTAAAAATAATTACCCGGGGAAAAAGTAAAAATTTTCTCGAACGTCCAAAATTACGCCAGGAACATAACGGTGGGACTCTTACTCATCACTTGCGAAGTCTTCGCGAGTTATATGTCAATTACTATCAACGATTAAGTTAATCAACATTAATTAAAATTCGAAATCCTAGCTATTACAATAACCTCACAACAAAAATTCAAATTCTAGGTTTTTAAGGATTTTCCGGGTGGAGAAATGTTCGCCCCAAACGGTGTGTGCAAGCTTTAAATTTATAACCCTAGACTTAAGCTTAAAACAAGGATGCGAACTCGCACTGTACGGGTCAATCGTAGTAAAAGCAAGAAAATTCCAGGGGTCGATCACAGGGACTTGGTGAAACGAAGTCAACACGGTATGCTAATGTTAATGCTAACCACAAGAGCAAATTAACACAAGGGCATCTCATTCCTCCTTGAGATGTTGCCCGTCCTTTGGCAAGCATCACAAGCTACCACAAAGCCTTGCACATCCTTGAACAAACTTGGCCAAAAGAAGCCCGATTGCAACACCTTAGCACATGTCTTGTGCGAGCTAGCATGCCCTCCACATGGCAAGGAATGGCAATGCCGGATCACACTCTCTACCTCATCCTCCGGTATGCATCTTCTAAACATTCCATCCGGTCCTCTTTTGAACAAAAGTGGCTCGCTCCAATAGTAATGTCTCACATCTTTGAAGAACTTCTTCCTTTGGGCATATGTCAAACCGGGAGGCACCTCCTCACACACCAAGTAGTTCACAATGTCGGCATACCATGGCTCGCTTCCTCTAGACACTTGGAACAAGCACTCCTCCACCATTTGCAATTGCTCATCCCGGAATGAGTCATCAATCGGGATGTCATCTCTTTCAATCTCTAAGGGAGGTAGTCTACTAAGGTGATCCGCCACGGAGTTCTCGGATCCCTTCTTGTCCCGGATTTCTAAATCAAACTCTTGTAGAAGAAGGATCCACCGAATCAACCTAGGCTTGGCATCCTTCTTGGTAAGTAGGTAACGGATCGCAGCATGATCCGTATAGACTATGACCTTCGCTCCAATCCGGAGGTTGCATGATAGGTGCGGAGATCAAGGCGTTCTTCAACCTACAAAAGGCTTCAAGACAATCTTTGGAAAAGACAAAATCAACATCCTTCATTAGTAGGTTAGTAAGGGACTTAGAAATTTTAGAGAAGTCTTGAATAAACCTCCGCTAAAAACCGGCATGCCCTAAGAAACTCCTTACCCCTTTCACCGAGGTAGGTGGTGGCAACTTCTCTATTGTCTCAATCTTGGCCCTATCAACCTCAATGCCACGGTTAGACACCAAGTGTCCTAACACAATACCTTCACTTACCATGAAGTGGCATTTTTCCCAATTCAAGACAAGATTTGTCTCCTCACATCTTTGTAATACTAAGGACAAGTTAGCTAAGCAATTATCAAAAGAAGAACCATAAACAGAGAAATCATCCATGAACACTTCCATGATATTTTCTATGTATTCCGAAAAGATAGCCATCATACACCTTTGGAAGGTGGCGGGTGCGTTACACAACCCAAATGGCATTCTCCTATATGCAAAAGTACCCCATGGACATGTAAAGGTGGTTTTCTCTTGGTCGTCGGGGTGGATAGGGATTTGGAAGAATCCACTATAGCCATCTAGGTAACAAAAATGGGAATGTTGAGCTAACCTCTCTAGCATTTGGTCAATGAAGGGGAGAGGGAAGTGATCTTTCCTAGAGGCCATGTTCAACTTCCTATAGTCAATGCACATTCTCCACCCCGTAACCGTCCTAGTCGGGATTAGTTCATTGTTCTCATTGGTTACTACGGTCATCCCACCCTTCTTAGGAACTACATGAACGGGACTAACCCACTTACTATCCGAGATAGGGTAGATAATCCCCGCATCTAGCAACTTTATGATCTCCTTCTTAACTACCTCTTTCATTATAGGATTTAGTCTTCTTTGATGTTCAATAGAGGGTTTGTGATTATCTTCCATCATTATCCTATGCATGCACAAAGATGGTTTGATGCCAACAAGATCATCAATGGTGTACCCTATTGCCTTTCTATGCAGTTTCAATTCATTCAACAATCTATCAAGCTCATCATCATTCAAAGATGCATTCACAATCACCGGATAAGTTGAATTTAAACCAAGGAAAGCATACTTTAAATGAGAAGGAAGAGGTTTAAGATCAAGTTGAGGAGGACCTTTTTCGGTTGGAGATGATCCATACAATGTAGGTTGAGATGATTGCAAAGCCATGGAAGCCTCCTTGAAGTCCCTTGATGATTGCTCATACTCAAGTGGTTGATGCTGAAAAGACTCAGGAAAATCGACCCAGGAGGAAAAATCGGTCGATTTTTCTGAAGGGGGGTCGATCTGAGTTTCTGTTTTGGCAAAACTGGCTGAAATTTCAGCATAAGTACAAAAATCGGCCGATTTTTGCCCTGTAGGCCGATTTTTCTGGCAGTTTTCCTCTACTTCTAGCACTTCAAACCCAACACTTGGTAGCTCGTCCAATGCATTCAAGGCCTTGATTACTCCATTGCTACTCTCCTCAACTCCTTCCTCCATCAAGCTTGAGCTAAGAACCCTCTCAAGTGGATCCTTGAGCAAGATTGAGCTCACAACTTCTCTAGACTCTTCCTCTTCAACTATGTTGAATACATCTTCATCAAGGGTTGGCCCTTTCATCATTGTTGATAGCTTGAACTTGATGTTCTCTTCTCCAATGTTGAAGGAGAGAGTCCCATTCTTGCAATCTACTAGACATCCGGAAGTAGCTAGGAAAGGTCTCCCCAAGATGATAGGAACTGGATAGTCCGCCGGGATGTCCAAAACAACGAAGTCTATGGGCACATAGAACTTCCCTAGTTGCACCGGAATGTCCTCCAAGATTCCAACCGGGTGAGTGATCGAGCGGTCCGCCATGTAAAGGGTCATCTTGACCGGCTTCGGCTCTCCTAGCCCAACCTTGTTGCAAAGTGCAAGCGGAATGATGCTCACACTTGCCCCAAGATCACATAGGGCGTCATACTTCACTTCTCCTACTCCGATTGGCACACAAAAGGATCCCGGATCCCTTAGCTTGGGAGGCATCTCCTCCTTCATCGTTTGAATCAACTCCGAGGATCTCTTAGTCATCCTTATCTCACCATACTCCTCCAACTTCCTTTTGTTGGAGAGTATTTCCTTCAAGAACTTGCCATATGCCGGCATACCTAAGATAGCATCCATGAACGGAATGTTAATATGCAATTTAGACATTAGTTCAAGGAACTTACCAAAATGATTGTCCAAGCGAGCTCTTGCTCGTGATTGAGGGAACGGTAGTGGTGGCTTGTATGGAGGCGGTGCGACATAGGTTGGCTCTACATCCTTGCTCTTGCCTCCATCTCCTTGCAAAGTCTCTTCTTCATTCACCACTTGCTTCCCTTTAGCATTCTCCTTGGGCAAAGGATCTTTCATGCTTAACCCACTTCTTGTTGTAATATCCAACACTTGGCCTCTTGGGTTTTCTTCGGTTCTTCCGGGAAGCTTTCCCGGATCTCTATGTGCCTCACCCGCCTTTTGGAACACTTGTGCTTCCAAAACCTTTTGAGCCTTTGAGATAGAAGTCACCGTGCTCTCAAGACCACTCAACCTTCCAAGCAATTGCTCAAACATCATTTCGGTTCTATCCTTTGGAGGTTGAGTGAATCCGGGTGGAGGTTCTTGTGAAGCTTTTGGTGGTGGGGTTGTGCTTGTAGAAGCGGGAGGGTTCAAGGCTCCATCCGGGTTAGAGTAAGAAAACCCGGGATGGTTATGGTTGGGCCGGTAATTGTTGAATTGCCGGTTGTTGTTGAAGTTCCTTGGGCCTTGATAATTGTTGTAATTGCCCCTTCCCATGTAATTGACATCTTCCTCCTTAGAAGACAAGTTGGCTTGTGGAAGCACTTGAGGAGTTGCTTGGTTCTTCAAAGTTGTAGCACACAACTCCCTCAAGGACTTTAGCTCGTTGTTGATGGCGTCGAGCTTGAAGTTGCTCATGGTGACCTCACTCACCTCATATGCTCCCGCCTTTCTCCCCTCACTCTTCCTATGGGAGTATTTCTCAATCACTAGAGCTTGCTTCTCCACAAACTCCCAAGCATCATCCACATGCTTCTCCATGAAAGTCCCACCGGAAAGGGATTGAAGCTTGAATTGGCTATCTTCATCAAGTCCCTTGAAATAGATCTCCAATAGCTCAATTTTCGGTATGCCATGGTGTGGACAATCTAGGAGAAGGTCTTTGAATCTCTCCCAAGACTTGAACAAACTCTCTCTATCCTTCATCACGAAGGCATTGATCTTCCCTCTTAACTCGGTAGTCTTGGAAGGTGGGAAGAACTTAGTCAAAAACTCGGTTGTCATCTCCTCCCAAGTACCAACTCGCCCTTGTGGAATAGATTGATACCAAGCTAGAGCTTTGTCCTTAAGAGAGAAGGAGAAAGCCCTTAGCTTATGGTTGTTGCTCTCCAATCTTGGCGGTCTAAGTGTCTCCATCAAAATCTCATAATTCATCAAGTGTTGATGAGGAGACTCTCCTTCCATCCCTCCAAATTGATTATGCCGGATCATTTGTAGAACTTGAGGGCGGAGCTCGTAGTTGTGGGCTGCGGGATCTCCTAAGTTCACACCCGGACGGTGTGCTCTTTGTGCCGGATCCATACGTCTACCCAAAGTTTGTGGCTCTTCAATGGCAATGGGTGCAACCCTATCATTAACCGCCGGCTGCGGTTGTACCACCGGTGGTGGAGGAGGTGGAGGTTGTCGGCGATTAAGCTCTCCTTGAACAAGGGCTTGCCTAATCTCCTCAATCTCCCTCCTAGTTTCCTCTTGCCTCTCATTTGCAAGTCTCCTTTCTTCCTCCAAGAGCTCATCTCTTAACCTTATTTGCTCTAAGGCTTCATCCAACTCAGCTTGGAGGTTTCTTCCGGCCATCTCTTTCTCTTTTCGGATGTTCTTGGATCTAGATCGAAGGGTTTTCTCCGGTTCGGGATCGAATGGAGCTAAATCCTTGCCACGAGATCTTCGCATACACCTAAAGAGTAATAGATGTCCTGAAAAGCAAAGACACAAACCAAAGAGAGATCAAAAGCAACAAGAAAGATCTACACTAGAAACAATCACAAAATGACTCAATCTAGACCTAGTCCCCGGCAACGGCGCCAAAAACTTGTTACGCTAGGAAATAGCACAAAAAGCTTTACATTTATAAACTCGAATCTAATCTCCTAAACTACCTAGCGAACCCGCAGTGTACGGGACGTTTGTAGAAAGGTAAGTACTCCGAGGTCGAACACGAAGACTAAGGTGAAATCGAGTCAAACAATGGTCATAGATAGTGTGGATCTAATCTAAGAGAAGAGAAAGAAGTAAAGAAACGAAAATGATGATATTTTTGGTTGGTTTTAGTGGTAATCAAACAAGGATCACAAGTCAAGCAAGATGACAAACAACTAACAACTCAAGCTAGCAAACGAACAAGTAACACAAAGCACAAGAATAATGATTAAGAGAGAAAAGTAGATTCTAGAGGTCAAGATTTCCGGTTATGGCATTGGACTCAAGGTTCTAAGGATTCTAAGGACAAGCTGCGGTGTTTGGGAAGGAATGTTCACTAATGGAAGCGATTACCGGGTAAGTCTCTCACTTCACTAATCCCGCATCAAACTCCTATTACCGGGTAGGTCTCAAGAGGTTAGAGTAAGGAATTCCGCACAAACTAGATGCTACTTAAGGGTAACCCTCTCCTTACCGGGTAAGTCTCGGAATAGGGAAATCTCAAGCAACAATCCTAGCACACTCGATCCAATAGCGGCTTATGAGGCTCACTACTACCTAGCATTCGTCATCTTAGGTATCTAAGGTCGGAAATCATCGGGTAGATCTCTTCCCTCACTTAGATTGGTAGCATTAGGTGATACTAAGCTAAATTAGGCTTGACAAACACTAGGATTTAACAAACAAAGACCCTAGCATGCAGATTCATCAATTAAAGAACAACAGAGAAGAAAATCGGGTGGATCATACAAAAATCGGACGATCTAGATGAAGAACAGGTCGATTTTTGTCTCTGGAATGGGTTTCGTGCATACAAATCATCCTAAACTAACATATAAGTCCATCCTATCATCACCCAAGCCATAACCATCAATCCATCACTCTAGAATCACAATAAACTAGCCAATAATATGCATATCAAGATCCGAAATCATGAAACAAGCATACATGGTGTTCATAGATGGATAATGAAAGATGAGTAAGCAAATCAATAAATCTCAGCCAAATCCAAGTTGTAGCAAGTTTTACAAACTCTAAAATGAAGATTCAAAACGTTCTTAACAATCCTTGCAATTAGTTCTTCAATCCAAGACTACAAAATCACTCAAAATTCACTCTAAACTCCTAGAATGGTGTTCTTCTTCTTCCTTCAATCTTTGAGAGCTTTTCTTCTTCTCCAATCTTCCTCCAAAATCAATGAGCTGTGAATGAGAGTGTGGGAGAGGAGAGATGCTCAGCAACCACCTGCAGGACCACTTATATTCTCCACCAAGAGCAAGGACGGACAAGAGATCGTGGGACACGTGGCTTTAAGCTGTCAAAGGCCTAAAAATCGACCCAGAGCAATAAATCGGCCGATTTAGCTGCTTGTTGGTCCGATTTTCTTCAGCAGAAAGGTGCTATGATCGTCTAGCCATGAGTTGGTCCATTGCTTGCACCAATAGTGGTCTTTGTGTCCTTTGTTGCTCCAATTATGCTCCTCCAATGCTTTGGATATGTACCATCATGAGGCTTGGCCCTCAAATGTATCAATTAACGTCCAATAGATCCCCGAATTACCTACAAAACCGATAAAAGGTAGTGTAGACGTCTTTTCTAGAAATGTGCATGAATTGAGCGAAGACGTCATGAACCAATGCCAAAACGTGCATGAATGAGTGAGAAATCTATCTAAATGATTACCTAATCCTAAGTCATAAATCTTGTTATCAAAAATACCCCATACTTAAGGTTTGCTCGTCCCCGAGCAAATTCTCAACTATAGACTAAGAGATGACATGATTTATGTATGCAGAAAAATGGCAAAATCTTTTTGGGTTTGTGCTTCTAATATTGGATCACCTTCGTAGTCATGTTTCATGGCAATGGACAAGCAATTAGGTATCAAATAAATGAAGGCATGGAAAGACAATTACGCTTAACTAGAAAGCATGAAATGAAGTGTAAAGATGAAGAAGTCAAGATGATCATGAGCATATCCAATCTAAATCACTTAGTCTTACACACATGCAAATAGGTCATAAGGACTTGTAAAATAGAAGGCCAAGAAACGTTGTGATTAGGTGGGAAATTTTCTAGGCTATGTGATGCTAATCCGGGAAAGGAACTAAACAACCACAACTTCACATTTCTTATCAACTTCCCTCAAGTGTATATTTTTCTTCATTTTCTTTTCTCTCTTTTCTTTTATTTTTGAGACAATGGCATTGGTGTACAAAAGCCGAAACCTCGGTGATTAGCCATTCTCGGGTTTTTTCTATTTTTTCGAGATGCATCCACACCGGGCACACATACCAAAGCTCGTTAGGACTATCGATTTATTTGACTTTGGCAAGGCACCAACACCCGATTATGTGAAGTGTACCGAGTTACTTGTCATTTAAACCAACGTCCCCAAACCTATGTTTTTGTCTACACTTTCACAACAAATTCAGCATTTTATTCACATCATTCTTTCATCAACAACTTCACCCCACACTTGCTTTTCACACACATCAACACACTAGCATACTCCTATTCCCGGATGGGTCAAAAGAGGTCAATTTATATCAATTTAGGTGCTCAAGCAACATGATCAAGATGAGAAGTAGAGAAAGATGAATTGCCTTAATCACTCCTAAATGATGTGCAAGAACTAGCATGCAATTTCGACTTTCAATACTCAATTCAATCAAGGCAAACATTCATGATCACAAATCATTCATGGGATTCAAGATAAGTACTTCAAGTCCACATATGCATACATCAATTTAACACATAAAGCCATCCATATCCAATTCACAAGATAAGATTCATCATTAGGGTCATATCCAAGCCTAGAAAGCACAAAATTTTCAAAATTTTCTGGTTTTTTGGATTTTTCAAAATATGTATGTACAATGCAAGACATAATGAAACATGTGACAAAATTAAACTATCCTAGATGCTAATCATGCAAGTGATCATGAAAACCCCACCCCATACTTAGAAACACATTGTCCCTAATGTGTAAACTAAATAAAGAAGTGAAAGAGAGTCCTCACAATGTAAGATTGGTGATGCTTTGGTATTTCGGTTCTCATTGGATGATGATGGTGGATGATCGATCAAGGATGGTAGAGAGCCCTTGATGTTCATTATGATGTCGGAACCCGCGCTTGGCGCCGCAAGCCGTCCAAGTTCCTCGTCCATGTGCTTGGATCTTGTACCTTCAACTGGTCCATGAGGCTTTCACATGACCTCCAACATCTCATAACTCATGACAATCAACAAGATCTAGCACCCAAAAACACAAAGAAAAACAAAGCACACCAAGAGTGAGATTAAACAAAAGCAAGAAAAAGAAAGGGAAAAATATGTACCAATGGGTTGCCTCCCATTAAGCGCTTCTTTAAGGTCATTAGCTTGACCAAATTCAGGAGCGTTTCAATCAAGGTGAAGCGGGGCAATCACTTCCACCGGGGCTTCCGGGATGTACTTCTTCAATCTATGCCCGTTCACCTTCAAGTTACCACAATGATCTCCTCCTATCTCCACCGCTCCATGAGGAAAAACTTTCTTCACCACATATGGCCCGGTCCATCTTGATTTGAGCTTTCCGGGGAAGAGCCGCAGCCTTGAGTTGAAGAGAAGGACAAGGTCTCCTTCACTCAACTCTTTCGGGATGATCCTCTTGTCATGCCATCGCTTGGTTCGCTCCTTGTAGATCCGAGCATTCTCATATGCATCCAACCGGATCTCCTCAAGGGCGTTCATGTCTAGCAACCTCTTCTCTCCCGCCTCCTTGAGGTCAAAATTTAGCCACTTAATGGCCCAATAAGCTCTATGCTCCATCTCTACCGGGAGGTGGCAAGACTTGCCATAGACTAGCTTGTAAGGAGTGGTGCCAATTGGTGTTTTGAAGGCGGTCCTATATGCCCACAAGGCATCATCGAGCTTCATAGCCCAATCTTTTCTCGTCCTTGATACCGTCTTCTCAAGAATGGCCTTGATCTCCCGGTTAGAGATCTCCACTTGGCCGCTAGTTTGGGGATGGTAAGGTGTTGCCACCTTATGAGTCACCCCATACTTAGCCAAAAGTGCCCCAAAGTTCCTATTGGTGAAGTGCTTCCCTCCATCACTTATGATCACCCTTGGTGTTCCAAACCTTGGAAAGATCACTCGGTTGAAGAACCGCACCACAACCTTGGCGTCATTTGTAGGAGAGGCGATTGCCTCCACCCATCTTGAAACGTAGTCAACCGCCAATAGGATGTAGAGGTTGCCACAAGAGGAAGGGAATGGTCCCATGAAGTCCACACCCCACACATCAAATATCTCCACTTCTTGAATGTTGTTCAAGGGCATCTCATTCCTCCTTGAGATGTTGCCCGTCCTTTGGCAAGCATCACAAGCTACCACAAAGCCTTGCACATCCTTGAACAAACTTGGCCAAAAGAAGCCCGATTGCAACACCTTAGCACATGTCTTGTGCGAGCTAGCATGCCCTCCACATGGCAAGGAATGGCAATGCCGGATCACACTCTCTACCTCATCCTCCGGTATGCATCTTCTAAACATTCCATCCGGTCCTCTTTTGAACAAAAGTGGCTCGCTCCAATAGTAATGTCTCACATCTTTGAAGAACTTCTTCCTTTGGGCATATGTCAAACCGGGAGGCACCTCCTCACACACCAAGTAGTTCACAATGTTGGCATACCATGGCTCGCTTCCTCTAGACACTTGGAACAAGCACTCCTCCACCATTTGCAATTGCTCATCCCGGAATGAGTCATCAATCGGGATGTCATCTCTTTCAATCTCTAAGGGAGGTAGTCTACTAAGGTGATCCGCCACGGAGTTCTCGGATCCCTTCTTGTCCCGGATTTCTAAATCAAACTCTTGTAGAAGAAGGATCCACCGAATCAACCTAGGCTTGGCATCCTTCTTGGTAAGTAGGTAACGGATCACAACATGATCCGTATAGACTATGACCTTCGCTCCAACAAGATATGAGCGGAACTTCTCAAAAGCATACACCACCGCTAGCAACTCTTTCTCGGTGGTAGCATAGTTGAGTTGGGCATCATCTAGCGTCTTGCTAGCATAATAAATGGCATGAGTGCGCCCATCTTTCCTTTGCCCCAAAACAGCCCCAACGGCTACATCACTTGCATCACACATGATCTCAAATGGTAAACTCCAATCCGGAGGTTGCATGATAGGTGCAGAGATCAAGGCGTTCTTCAACCTACAAAAGGCTTCAAGATAATCTTTGGAAAAGACAAAATCAGCATCCTTCATTAGTAGGTTAGTAAGGGGCTTAGAAATTTTAGAGAAGTCTTGAATAAACCTCCGCTAAAAACCGGCATGCCCTAAGAAACTCCTTACCCCTTTCACCGAGGTAGGTGGTGGCAACTTCTCTATTGTCTCAATCTTGGCCCTATCAACCTCAATGCCACGGTTAGACACCAAGTGTCCTAACACAATACCTTCACTTACCATGAAGTGGCATTTTTCCCAATTCAAGACAAGATTTGTCTCCTCACATCTTTGTAATACTAAGGACAAGTTAGCTAAGCAATTATCAAAAGAAGAACCATAAACAGAGAAATCATCCATGAACACTTCCATGATATTTTCTATGTATTCCGAAAAGATAGCCATCATACACCTTTGGAAGGTGGCGGGTGCGTTACACAACCCAAATGGCATTCTCCTATATGCAAAAGTACCCCATGGACATGTAAAGGTGGTTTTCTCTTGGTCGTCGGGGTGGATAGGGATTTGGAAGAATCCACTATAGCCATCTAGGTAACAAAAATGGGAATGTTGAGCTAACCTCTCTAGCATTTGGTCAATGAAGGGGAGAGGGAAGTGATCTTTCCTAGAGGCCATGTTCAACTTCCTATAGTCAATGCACATTCTCCACCCCGTAACCGTCCTAGTCGGGATTAGTTCATTGTTCTCATTGGTTACTACGGTCATCCCACCCTTCTTAGGAACTACATGAACGGGACTAACCCACTTACTATCCGAGATAGGGTAGATAATCCCCGCATCTAGCAACTTTATGATCTCCTTCTTAACTACCTCTTTCATTATAGGATTTAGTCTTCTTTGATGTTCAATAGAGGGTTTGTGATTATCTTCCATCATTATCCTATGCATGCACAAAGATGGTTTGATGCCAACAAGATCATCAATGGTGTACCCTATTGCCTTTCTATGCAGTTTCAATTCATTCAACAATCTATCAAGCTCATCATCATTCAAAGATGCATTCACAATCACCGGATAAGTTGAATTTGAACCAAGGAAAGCATACTTTAAATGAGAAGGAAGAGGTTTAAGATCAAGTTGAGGAGGACCTTTTTCGGTTGGAGATGATCCATACAATGTAGGTTGAGATGATTGCAAAGCCATGGAAGCCTCCTATCATCACCCAACATATAAGTCCATCCTATCATCACCCTAGCATGCAGATTCATCAATTAAAGAACAACAGAGAAGAAAATCGGGTGGATCATACAAAAATCGGACGATCTAGATGAAGAACAGGTCGATTTTTGTCTCTGGAATGGGTTTCGTGCATACAAATCATCCTAAACTAACATATAAGTCCATCCTATCATCACCCAAGCCATAACCATCAATCCATCACTCTAGAATCACAATAAACTAGCCAATAATATGCATATCAAGATCCGAAATCATGAAACAAGCATACATGGTGTTCATAGATGGATAATGAAAGATGAGTAAGCAAATCAATAAATCTCAGCCAAATCCAAGTTGTAGCAAGACTTACAAACTCTAAAATGAAGATTCAAAACGTTCTTAACAATCCTTGCAATTAGTTCTTCAATCCAAGACTACAAAATCACTCAAAATTCACTCTAAACTCCTAGAATGGTGTTCTTCTTCTTCCTTCAATCTTTGAGAGCTTTTCTTCTTCTCCAATCTTCCTCCAAAATCAATGAGCTGTGAATGAGAGTGTGGGAGAGGAGAGATGCTCAGCAACCACCTGCAGGACCACTTATATTCTCCACCAAGAGCAAGGACGGACAAGAGATCGTGGGACACGTGGCTTTAAGCTGTCAAAGGCCTAAAAATCGACCCAGAGCAATAAATCGGCCGATTTAGCTGCTTGTTGGTCCGATTTTCTTCAGCAGAAAGGTGCTATGATCGTCTAGCCATGAGTTGGTCCATTGCTTGCACCAATAGTGGTCTTTGTGTCCTTTGTTGCTCCAATTATGCTCCTCCAATGCTTTGGATATGTACCATCATGAGGCTTGGCCCTCAAATGTATCAATTAACGTCCAATAGATCCCCGAATTACCTACAAAACCGATAAAAGGTAGTGTAGACGTCTTTTCTAGAAATGTGCATGAATTGAGCGAAGACGTCATGAACCAATGCCAAAACGTGCATGAATGAGTGAGAAATCTATCTAAATGATTACCTAATCCTAAGTCATAAATCTTGTTATCATCTCATCCTAAGCTTGCATTGAACCAGAAAGGTGTAATAAGAATAGGATTTGGCAAACTCTAACACTTAACTCTCAGTTTCGGATAGGGTAAGTCACCTCGGTCAGAAGAATTCCACCCCGGCCGAGATGTTCATCGACCGAACGAGATGCTTAGGGTTAAGGTTAAAGACTCGAACTTTCAGGATCCTACTGGAATCTAAGATTTTTTCTATCATTGTTTTTCCCACAACCTTCAGCCAATCACCCTAGAATCACACAAGGAAATTAGCCACTCATCATCATAATGAAAGTATTAAATGTAGGGGAAGAAGGTGAATATTTGAACAAAGAAGAATTTAATGAAAAGACTTCAATAAATGAATCAAATATCACAACAAAAGCGTTCCTTGGATAATGATCCAACAAGACAAGACAACAATTGAGGGATTTGAAGACAATCTTACAAAACCCTTCAATAAAGCTATAAAAGCTACGGACTTCAATCTTCCTTCAACCTTCAAAAAGGTTCTTCAAAAACTCCCAACTTGGAGTATGCTGCTGCTGTTCCTTCGGTGTAGGCGGGATGTATGCGGCCCCTTGCGGATCCCTAAATTGCGGAAAATCCGACCCTTTTTATAGGAAAAATAACCCTCCAAAGATAATAAATCTTAGAAAGATATTCTCCCATAAAAATAGGTAAAATATATATTCTGTATATATCCTTCCATCCAGGAGCCCAGCCCAAAAATATAAGATCACCTTCCAAGTTTAAAAGATCTCTTCCAAGAATAAAATACTCTCGCCGCGTCCTAGGTGTTCGCCTCGGTCGAGTCGGCGTCTCTGGATCGCCTCGGTCGAGATGAATCTCTGGTCAACCGAGGTGACTCACAACTGAATGTAGAATCTCTCAAAACTGGTCCAAAGTGAATCTTTAATCCATTGCTACGCTCCCTGGATGATTCCTTTTGCTCCTCAATGTGGCTCCAAATGACTCATGACTCCTTTTGCTCCTTTTTGATGCAAAACGTACCATATTACCTGCAATTACAACGAAACTAGGTGTAGACCTCGATTCCCGCAAAGGTAGATGAAATGGTAATATAATCACATAATATACATACAAACATGCAGATTATGAAAGATAAAACGTCCAAACAAACCCTAAAATATAGACTATAATTCATGCTATCAAAATACCCCATACTTAGCCCTTGCTTGTCCTCAAGCAAGTTCCTCATATAGAAGACAAGATAGAATGGATTATAAGTCATTAAAAATCAATGAAAAGTCTTTCAAAAACATCTTATGGTGTGCAACCATCATAGATCACTCTAAGAGAGTACTTCCTGGAATTCAAAAACTCAATATGCTCAAAACATTTTATAAATATAGGAAAGTTGTTCATCTTTGCATAAAATCATAGAATGCATAATAAATCATAATCATCGAAATTAATCATGTATAATCCAGTTTAAACCACTAAGTCAATCAACAAGCTCAAGGTCTCAAGGGCTTCCCAAAAGAAAAGGTCAAGAAACGTGTAGGGTAGGGATGTATGTAAGGTAATGTGGTGCTAGAATCCGGGAAAAGGATGAACTTCACTTCCACTTTGACTTGCAACACTTTCCACCAATAAGCTTTGCTTATTTCACACTTTTTCTCTTTTACTTTACTTTTTGGGATGCATGGACAGAGGTGCACAATAACCGAAGCCTAGGAAATCAGCAATCATCAATTTCTTGAGATGCATCAAACCCTTGATGCACATACCATGATCCGATAGGAATATCGCTCAATCCGACTTTGGCAAGACACAAACACCCGGCTATGTGAATGGTGCCGAGTTACTCATCTTCATGATTGACTTCCCCAAACCTATTATTGCTTTCTAACACTTTCACTTCCAGCCACTTCTCAACTTTAACTTGCTTTCACCACTTCGCTTGCTTCCAAATTCCCGGATAGGTAAAGGGAGGCAAAATGTATATGAGGGGCTAAGCATGATCAAGAAGAAGAAGAAGAGAGAAGAGAATGAATTGCCTTGGTCTTTCCAAGAAGAATGTGAGAGAACTTAACCTGCGGTGTCAACCTTCAAATTCAACATAATTTGGATAAAAACAAAGTATTAAACGTGCTAATAATTTCAAACAAAGCATTTAGCAACTTAAACATATTATAAAACCTTTCAAACACATAAAGAATTTAAAACCAGTAGGTAAACAAGATCTTCACTGAGATCATATCCAGATAAGAGGCACAAAATCGTTTTCGAAAACTCTCAGTTAACCCACCTCGGTCGAGGTGTTCTTGGTTCAACCGAGGTGAAACACTTCGTTTGGCCAGAATCTCCCCTGTCGAGGTCAAAAAAAAATTTTTAAAACCATTTTTTTTTTCGGTTTCGACGTTTTTCTCAATCAAACAACCTGTAAGTATGCATGCAATCTCAGATAAACATATAGATGCATAAGTGAAGCATAAATATAAATATCCGGTCAATAGAGTCATACATCAAAGTCATCATATAAGTACATCAAATACCCCATACTTGAGACACACTGTCCCAGTGGGTCAAAATAAGTCTAAGGACAGGATACTCACCGAACATAGCTAAACTGCATGAATAAGTAAGAAACATCTCCCAGATAAGACCATCTCGGTTGGCGAAGCACATCTCGGTCGAGGTGTTCTGACAGTACCCGAGATGTATCTTTGTAAAGCTCGTTTCCTCAACTTCTCGAAATTTTGTTCTTCCAGTGTAGCTCCTGAACTGTGATCCTTCCTTTTGGAATACCTGGTTGTTGTCTAGAGGAAAACAAAAACAAAGCAACTATCTAAACTAAAAAAGGGAGAAGAAAGCAATACCTTGGGTTGCCTCCCAAGAAGCGCTTGGTTTAAGGTCGCTAGCTGGACCCTTCTCCATAGAATTACTCAATGTACCTTGAACACCATGGAGTGCTCATCACATCCATCAGAAAATTCTTCCAAAAATGTTCCGGTTCCTAATTTCACCGGCAAATGGTAAGATCTCCCACGTACAAGCTTGTACGGTTTGATTCTCACCGGAATCCTTCTAGCCTTCCTGCACTTCAATGGGACATAATCTAGCCTTGCGTCCCATCCTTTCCTTGATCGAGAAAACAACTTCTCGAGAATCCTAGTCGCTTCCCCATCTTTAGCATGGGGATGGTACAAGGTCCTTAGCATGCAAGGGACCCCATACTTGAACAAGAGACACTTCATCGCCTTAACGGTGTAGTACTTGCAAACTCCACTCCTCATGATCCAAGGAGCATATTCTTCCAACAACTTTAAGGAAGACTTCATCTTGATCTTTGGAGGTTCTTTCGGAAGAGACCTCCAACTCTCCGGTGCTTTCCTGAAAAATTCAGAAATTTTAATAGAGAATTCAAATGGAGTAAGAGAAATTACCTTGTAAAGTTCCCCAAAGCTTGGGTCAAGTTTCATGTTAGGTTGATAATCAACACATGAAATCTCTCTCAACTCAGTTGATCTGTCATCCGCCTTGGCCGCAATCTCAGTAATTGGCCAAAGTTCTCTGCATCTTCCTCTTCCGGTTCTGCAGATTCTTCTTCCATCTCGGCCGAGGTCTCTTCTACCTCGACCGAGGTCTCAACAGTTAGATCGAAAACTTCCACATATTCTTCTCCCTCAAAATCTTTAGGAGAAACTTCTGGTTTGGTTGGAGGGGTGCTGGGATCTTGCAATACTTCCTTATGCTCCTCTTCCAGCTTAGCATAGAATAGGGTGCTTTCCTTGAGCTCCTCCACCTTCTTCATCAACCTCTCCCATCTTGATTCAAGAGAATCTTCAAGAGGTTGCTCACAAATCTTTTTAGGGACATTCAGTTCATCCCACATCGCAAGTTCACGCTGAATGGCTTCTTCTCTTTCCCATTCATTGTTGAACCAATAGAAGGAGTACTTCTCCTCCAAGTATTCATAATGGTCCGCCCTAGCACTTTGTCTTGCTATCCAGGCCGGATCAAATGTAGTCATCGAATTTCCTGAAAACTACAAAACTCATAGAAAGAGTAGTTAATAGCAACAAGGGCAATAGCCCCGAAAGACAACCGTAACCGGCTCGGTCTAGACCAAGTCCCCGGCAACGGCGCCAAAAACTTGTTCGCCCCAAACGGTGTGTGGAAGCTTTAAATTTATAACCCTAGACTTAAGCTTAAAACAAGGATGCGAACCCGCAGTGTACGGGTCAATCGTAGTAAAAGCAAGAAAATTCCAGGGGTCGATCACAGGGACTTGGTGAAACGAAGTCAACACGGTATGCTAATGTTAATGCTAACCACAAGAGCAAATTAACACAATCAAAGATGAATAAGAAGTCAATAAAGCAAACATGCAATTCTAGGGATTAAAGCATCTAGTTGTGGTTCCAACTCAAGATCTATAGATAAGCGGACAAAGCTGAGATTTTTACTTGGGGAAGGTGTTTCTAAAGTGGAGTAGATCACCGGGTAAGTCTCACTACACACTAATCCTAAACCGTAACTCCTATTACCGGGTAAGTCTCAAGGAATCAAGATAAAGAACTATAACCTCAAACTAACACACCATCTAAGGGAATAGAATCAACCTTTACCGGGTAAGTCTCAGGCTAACTCACAAAGATGGGATGGAAGCACACTCAAACCCCAATAAAGGATAAACCTTTATTACCTACACTTATGATCGTTGGTACACAAACTAAGGAATTACCGGGTAAGTCTCATCCTAAGCTTGCATTGAACCAGAAAGGTGTAATAAGAATAGGATTTGGCAAACTCTAACACTTAACTCTCAGTTTCGGATAGGGTAAGTCACCTCGGTCAGAAGAATTCCACCCCGGCCGAGATGTTCATCGACCGAACGAGATGCTTAGGGTTAAGGTTAAAGACTCGAACTTTCAGGATCCTACTGGAATCTAAGATTTTTTCTATCATTGTTTTTCCCACAACCTTCAGCCAATCACCCTAGAATCACACAAGGAAATTAGCCACTCATCATCATAATGAAAGTATTAAATGTAGGGGAAGAAGGTGAATATTTGAACAAAGAAGAATTTAATGAAAAGACTTCAATAAATGAATCAAATATCACAACAAAAGCGTTCCTTGGATAATGATCCAACAAGACAAGACAACAATTGAGGGATTTGAAGACAATCTTACAAAACCCTTCAATAAAGCTATAAAAGCTACGGACTTCAATCTTCCTTCAACCTTCAAAAAGGTTCTTCAAAAACTCCCAACTTGGAGTATGCTGCTGTTGTTCCTTCGGTGTAGGCGGGATGTATGCGGCCCCTTGCGGATCCCTAAATTGCGGAAAATCCGACCCTTTTTATAGGAAAAATAACCCTCCAAAGATAATAAATCTTAGAAAGATATTCTCCCATAAAAATAGGTAAAATATATATTCTGTATATATCCTTCCATCCAGGAGCCCAGCCCAAAAATATAAGATCACCTTCCAAGTTTAAAAGATCTCTTCCAAGAATAAAATACTCTCGCCGCGTCCTAGGTGTTCGCCTCGGTCGAGTCGGCGTCTCTGGATCGCCTCGGTCGAGATGAATCTCTGGTCAACCGAGGTGACTCACAACTGAATGTAGAATCTCTCAAAACTGGTCCAAAGTGAATCTTTAATCCATTGCTACGCTCCCTGGATGATTCCTTTTGCTCCTCAATGTGGCTCCAAATGACTCATGACTCCTTTTGCTCCTTTTTGATGCAAAACGTACCATATTACCTGCAATTACAACGAAACTAGGTGTAGACCTCGATTCCCGCAAAGGTAGATGAAATGGTAATATAATCACATAATATACATACAAACATGCAGATTATGAAAGATAAAACGTCCAAACAAACCCTAAAATATAGACTATAATTCATGCTATCAAAATACCCCATACTTAGCCCTTGCTTGTCCTCAAGCAAGTTCCTCATATAGAAGACAAGATAGAATGGATTATAAGTCATTAAAAATCAATGAAAAGTCTTTCAAAAACATCTTATGGTGTGCAACCATCATAGATCACTCTAAGAGAGTACTTCCTGGAATTCAAAAACTCAATATGCTCAAAACATTTTATAAATATAGGAAAGTTGTTCATCTTTGCATAAAATCATAGAATGCATAATAAATCATAATCATCGAAATTAATCATGTATAATCCAGTTTAAACCACTAAGTCAATCAACAAGCTCAAGGTCTCAAGGGCTTCCCAAAAGAAAAGGTCAAGAAACGTGTAGGGTAGGGATGTATGTAAGGTAATGTGGTGCTAGAATCCGGGAAAAGGATGAACTTCACTTCCACTTTGACTTGCAACACTTTCCACCAATAAGCTTTGCTTATTTCACACTTTTTCTCTTTTACTTTACTTTTTGGGATGCATGGACAGAGGTGCACAATAACCGAAGCCTAGGAAATCAGCAATCATCAATTTCTTGAGATGCATCAAACCCTTGATGCACATACCATGATCCGATAGGAATATCGCTCAATCCGACTTTGGCAAGACACAAACACCCGGCTATGTGAATGGTGCCGAGTTACTCATCTTCATGATTGACTTCCCCAAACCTATTATTGCTTTCTAACACTTTCACTTCCAGCCACTTCTCAACTTTAACTTGCTTTCACCACTTCGCTTGCTTCCAAATTCCCGGATAGGTAAAGGGAGGCAAAATGTATATGAGGGGCTAAGCATGATCAAGAAGAAGAAGAAGAAGAAGATGAATTGCCTTGGTCTTTCCAAGAAGAATGTGAGAGAACTTAACCTGCGGTGTCAACCTTCAAATTCAACATAATTTGGATAAAAACAAAGTATTAAACGTGCTAATAATTTCAAACAAAGCATTTAGCAACTTAAACATATTATAAAACCTTTCAAACACATAAAGAATTTAAAACCAGTAGGTAAACAAGATCTTCACTGAGATCATATCCAGATAAGAGGCACAAAATCGTTTTCGAAAACTCTCAGTTAACCCACCTCGGTCGAGGTGTTCTTGGTTCAACCGAGGTGAAACACTTCGTTTGGCCAGAATCTCCCCTGTCGAGGTCAAAAAAAAATTTTTAAAACCATTTTTTTTTTCGGTTTCGACGTTTTTCTCAATCAAACAACCTGTAAGTATGCATGCAATCTCAGATAAACATATAGATGCATAAGTGAAGCATAAATATAAATATCCGGTCAATAGAGTCATACATCAAAAGTAGTCGAATACATCACGTAGTCAAATAGTCAAATAACAAATACCCCATACTTGAGACACACTGTCCCAGTGGGTCAAAATAAGTCTAAGGACAGGATACTCACCGAACATAGCTAAACTGCATGAATAAGTAAGAAACATCTCCCAGATAAGACCATCTCGGTTGGCGAAGCACATCTCGGTCGAGGTGTTCTGACAGTACCCGAGATGTATCTTTGTAAAGCTCGTTTCCTCAACTTCTCGAAATTTTGTTCTTCCAGTGTAGCTCCTGAACTGTGATCCTTCCTTTTGGAATACCTGGTTGTTGTCTAGAGGAAAACAAAAACAAAGCAACTATCTAAACTAAAAAAGGGAGAAGAAAGCAATACCTTGGGTTGCCTCCCAAGAAGCGCTTGGTTTAAGGTCGCTAGCTGGACCCTTCTCCATAGAATTACTCAATGTACCTTGAACACCATGGAGTGCTCATCACATCCATCAGAAAATTCTTCCAAAAATGTTCCGGTTCCTAATTTCACCGGCAAATGGTAAGATCTCCCACGTACAAGCTTGTACGGTTTGATTCTCACCGGAATCCTTCTAGCCTTCCTGCACTTCAATGGGACATAATCTAGCCTTGCGTCCCATCCTTTCCTTGATCGAGAAAACAACTTCTCGAGAATCCTAGTCGCTTCCCCATCTTTAGCATGGGGATGGTACAAGGTCCTTAGCATGCAAGGGACCCCATACTTGAACAAGAGACACTTCATCGCCTTAACGGTGTAGTACTTGCAAACTCCACTCCTCATGATCCAAGGAGCATATTCTTCCAACAACTTTAAGGAAGACTTCATCTTGATCTTTGGAGGTTCTTTCGGAAGAGACCTCCAACTCTCCGGTGCTTTCCTGAAAAATTCAGAAATTTTAATAGAGAATTCAAATGGAGTAAGAGAAATTACCTTGTAAAGTTCCCCAAAGCTTGGGTCAAGTTTCATGTTAGGTTGATAATCAACACATGAAATCTCTCTCAACTCAGTTGATCTGTCATCCGCCTTGGCCGCAATCTCAGTAATTGGCCAAAGTTCTCTGCATCTTCCTCGTTCTGCAGATTCTTCTTCCATCTCGGCCGAGGTCTCTTCTACCTCGACCGAGGTCTCAACAGTTAGATCGAAAACTTCCACATATTCTTCTCCCTCAAAATCTTTAGGAGAAACTTCTGGTTTGGTTGGAGGGGTGCTGGGATCTTGCAATACTTCCTTATGCTCCTCTTCCAGCTTAGCATAGAATAGGGTGCTTTCCTTGAGCTCCTCCACCTTCTTCATCAACCTCTCCCATCTTGATTCAAGAGAATCTTCAAGAGGTTGCTCACAAATCTTTTTAGGGACATTCAGTTCATCCCACATCGCAAGTTCACGCTGAATGGCTTCTTCTCTTTCCCATTCATTGTTGAACCAATAGAAGGAGTACTTCTCCTCCAAGTATTCATAATGGTCCGCCCTAGCACTTTGTCTTGCTATCCAGGCCGGATCAAATGTAGTCATCGAATTTCCTGAAAACTACAAAACTCATAGAAAGAGTAGTTAATAGCAACAAGGGCAATAGCCCCGAAAGACAACCGTAACCGGCTCGGTCTAGACCAAGTCCCCGGCAACGGCGCCAAAAACTTGTTCGCCCCAAACGGTGTGTGGAAGCTTTAAATTTATAACCCTAGACTTAAGCTTAAAACAAGGATGCGAACCCGCAGTGTACGGGTCAATCGTAGTAAAAGCAAGAAAATTCCAGGGGTCGATCACAGGGACTTGGTGAAACGAAGTCAACACGGTATGCTAATGTTAATGCTAACCACAAGAGCAAATTAACACAATCAAAGATGAATAAGAAGTCAATAAAGCAAACATGCAATTCTAGGGATTAAAGCATCTAGTTGTGGTTCCAACTCAAGATCTATAGATAAGCGGACAAAGCTGAGATTTTTACTTGGGGAAGGTGTTTCTAAAGTGGAGTAGATCACCGGGTAAGTCTCACTACACACTAATCCTAAACCGTAACTCCTATTACCGGGTAAGTCTCAAGGAATCAAGATAAAGAACTATAACCTCAAACTAACACACCATCTAAGGGAATAGAATCAACCTTTACCGGGTAAGTCTCAGGCTAACTCACAAAGATGGGATGGAAGCACACTCAAACCCCAATAAAGGATAAACCTTTATTACCTACACTTATGATCGTTGGTACACAAACTAAGGAATTACCGGGTAAGTCTCATCCTAAGCTTGCATTGAACCAGAAAGGTGTAATAAGAATAGGATTTGGCAAACTCTAACACTTAACTCTCAGTTTCGGATAGGGTAAGTCACCTCGGTCAGAAGAATTCCACCCCGGCCGAGATGTTCATCGACCGAACGAGATGCTTAGGGTTAAGGTTAAAGACTCGAACTTTCAGGATCCTACTGGAATCTAAGATTTTTTCTATCATTGTTTTTCCCACAACCTTCAGCCAATCACCCTAGAATCACACAAGGAAATTAGCCACTCATCATCATAATGAAAGTATTAAATGTAGGGGAAGAAGGTGAATATTTGAACAAAGAAGAATTTAATGAAAAGACTTCAATAAATGAATCAAATATCACAACAAAAGCGTTCCTTGGATAATGATCCAACAAGACAAGACAACAATTGAGGGATTTGAAGACAATCTTACAAAACCCTTCAATAAAGCTATAAAAGCTACGGACTTCAATCTTCCTTCAACCTTCAAAAAGGTTCTTCAAAAACTCCCAACTTGGAGTATGCTGCTGTTGTTCCTTCGGTGTAGGCGGGATGTATGCGGCCCCTTGCGGATCCCTAAATTGCGGAAAATCCGACCCTTTTTATAGGAAAAATAACCCTCCAAAGATAATAAATCTTAGAAAGATATTCTCCCATAAAAATAGGTAAAATATATATTCTGTATATATCCTTCCATCCAGGAGCCCAGCCCAAAAATATAAGATCACCTTCCAAGTTTAAAAGATCTCTTCCAAGAATAAAATACTCTCGCCGCGTCCTAGGTGTTCGCCTCGGTCGAGTCGGCGTCTCTGGATCGCCTCGGTCGAGATGAATCTCTGGTCAACCGAGGTGACTCACAACTGAATGTAGAATCTCTCAAAACTGGTCCAAAGTGAATCTTTAATCCATTGCTACGCTCCCTGGATGATTCCTTTTGCTCCTCAATGTGGCTCCAAATGACTCATGACTCCTTTTGCTCCTTTTTGATGCAAAACGTACCATATTACCTGCAATTACAACGAAACTAGGTGTAGACCTCGATTCCCGCAAAGGTAGATGAAATGGTAATATAATCACATAATATACATACAAACATGCAGATTATGAAAGATAAAACGTCTAAACAAACCCTAAAATATAGACTATAATTCATGCTATCAAGAAATCATCAAATCTTCAATTCCAATGATAAATCGTTCAATTATAAAGTTAAGAGCGAAAATTAGAGCAAGAAATCATACCATTTGAGTGATTGAATGTAGTAAGAACTGAGATTTAAGAGTAACGAGAGAAGGGAGGGTTCAAAAATACCAAAGAGAGGTGTGAACCAACGACTTGGGAAGCCGAAACTTCTAATTTTTGGATTATGCAGAGGTGAGACGGGCAACAAAACGGGGTCAAACGGCTTGTGAAGCAGTCTAAAAGTCGTCTCAAATGGGTTTTACGGAGACACCGTCTCCACGGCTTGTGAAACGGCTTGGGAAGTCGTATGTATGTCGTTTGTGCCCGTAGGGATTCCGTTTGGAAGCTGCATAGAATAAAGTTTTGGCTACGAATTTTTGAATTAAATCCTGGAAAATGCTCAGGCGAAATCTAGACGGCTTGTGGAATGACTTGGGTTGTCATCTCGAATGCCGTTTTGTGGGCGGACGGCTTTGTTCTCTAGATCACTTCTCGACAATTATTTCGCGTGGGGATTCGAGGTAGGGTCCTATAAAGTATTCAATGAAATTGTTAGGGCAACAAAGTGTTCATAAGAAAAAGATAAACAAAAGACAAAAAAGGAAAGAACGATCAAACCCATCGGATTGCCTCTCATGAAGCGCTTATTTATGGTCTTTTGCTTGACCTAATTCCGCTCAAAATTGATGTTCAACAATCCGATATTTCCAATGTCGAGTCTTGTATTGTCGTGTGCTTGACTTTTCACGACATTCCCCATATTTATCCAAATGACTTTCGTCTTGATACGAATCCGCTTCCCACCAGGAATGCGAGTTCCGAACACATTGGGTCAATGCCTTAACTTCTTGTTTCATGCAAAATTTGGACGTTGCTTCAACACTCCCAATTTTAATTGTTGGATTCGGTTTCGGACAACCATATATGCGCTTTTCGGGCCCGATGAGAATGCACCCCATGTGCTAGCACTTGCCCTAATTCGAACATTGGAGCAACAAACAAAATTCCACGGAAAACATTTTCTAGGGTTTGTAGGTCTCCAAAAACACTGGTAGTGTGGATGAGAGGCAAACTAATGGTACACCTGATAGTACGCTCGGTTTTATTATTTCTAATATGTCGTACAAATAAAACCACTCTCTAAAAAAATTGAGGACTAAACTTTGACTTAAAAAATAAAATGAAATTGAGGACTAAACTTGGACTGGATAATTGGATAAGGTCCATTTGGGAGAAGGCCCAATTTCTTGAAATGTCAAAGGAATGAATGATACAAGCCTTTGTGTTTAGCCGACGCACTGCGAAGTACGAACAGGGGAGCAAAATAGAGTCTGAGCACCTGGGAAAAGTGGAAAACTGTTCCGATTTCTGGAAATATCGCGGATAGGTTAAAGGAAAGATCAATCGTTCCGATTTCTGGATATCTCGCAAGATTTTGCTCTCGAATCTGTCAGAGTTTGACAAGAGATGACAGTCGACGACGAGAATTCAATATATGTGGGAGGGATTCGCTACGATTGCACCGAAGATGACCTACGACATGCTTTTGAGCTCTATGGTGCTATTGTCGCCGTCAAGGTTCCTCTCTTTCTCTTCTTTTTTTTTTTCTTAATGTTTTGTTTCGTATATAGTGCTGAAGAAATTGACCCTTGGATTGATTACTGATACACTGAAGTAAAATCCTTCCAAATATTGCTCTGCAATTCATTTCTACAGTTAGCAGGGATATGGTTAAGCGGTTAATTAGGTTTTCGACTATGATGATTTTATTCATGGTGTCCTTCGCCTTCATGATTTTGTCGTGAGAGGTTTCAGTGTGCTAGCTACATTTAAGCAGTTTAGTTGGACATAAGGATTGGAGTTGTTTTCGTATTGATATAGATTTGAGGTTGAGACTGTTGACCTTATTTACATAAATCGGATACACGGTATAGGAGTATATCACATACAACCAATTGTATCTAATTAGAGGATAATTATGACAGTTATTCCACAATATCTGCTTCAAATCTGTTACAATATGATAGTAAGTTCTAATCCTCATCAGTTTGGTCTTAAGGTTTGGTATTGTAATTATGATCAGCGTCTCATTTCGGCAAATCGTGTTTTCATAGGTAATAAATGATCGAGGTAAGGGAGGAAAATGCTATGCTTTTGTAACATTCACAAATCCACGAGCAGCCGTTGATGCCATCCGTGGAATGAATGGAAGGGTACAACCTTTTTCTGTAAACCTGATGGTGTAGTTTCAGTAAAAAAATCTCAGTATCTGGGATTCTTTATATGTTTATCTGAGTCTGGAATCTTGATTTTCTTGCTTTTTGAGCTTAAATCAGACTATTGGTGGCCGGACGGTGAGGGTAAACGAAGTGACGACTAGGGGTGCAGGTGTGAGGCCGAACTTTGGCACCGGAAAGTTTCAACGCAATCAAAGAAGAATGGATTTTGATAGAGGTCGTGGTAGAGAACGAGATCATGAAGTAGACGAGAGGGAAAGATATCGTGACCGTTCTAGACAAACAGAGAGAAGATTTGAAATTACCCGTGGTGAAAGGGCCAGGGGTCACTTCTATGACAGAGATGAAGCGGTTACTGGAGGTGTTGAACATAATAATAGAGGAAACAGTAGTAATCACGATCATGAAACAGAGCGTGGCCATGGTTTAGAATTTGATGAAGAGCGACACGATGTTAGGGTTGACAGTCTTGATCGGGGGATGGAAGAAGAGAAACAGGACACATGGGTTGACGTTGATGGTTTTAGTAGAGAGATTATAAAAGACAGAGACCAGGGCTTAAAGAAAAGTAGCAGGTCCGATATTTTATTTGATTTCTTTCCATTTGTATCGTTCTGATGTATGTTTCCTATTTGGATATGAATGTTTCGATGTGGACTTTATGTGCTTGGACACTGAATGTGGAGAATTGACATGCTTAGTTTCTTGCTATATCCTTTTATGATTATAGGAGCATATGGATTGTAGTCTTGTTTTGCGGGATTGTCTATCCCAGATTTTATCTTAACTGTTCTGCAATCTGCACTTGACATTGATACTACTTGATAATTGGTTCCTTTTTAATGAAACTAGACTTATAGAGCGTGTTCCTAGGCTCCCACCATAATTTAGGTCTTGTTAAAACTAAAAGTTTTACTGGGTGTCACAACTCACCAGCCTCTCTTCACCAATCACCAATATGCTGCGTGGTTATCTGTTGAATGTTGTGGTTTGAACTTCTCAATAGTCGATTATATGGATGAAGCATGTAAGGCAAACAAGATATTAGAATTTTTGAAGCCTTATTCAGTGCAGGTCTAGTAGCTATGACCGGCATAGCAGAGAATTTTCGATAGAATCAAGTGATTCTCACCGTCAGGTAAGCTTTCATTGTTGTCTCTGATTATATGCCTATTGGACTTGGTTGTTGATCTATAACTGTTATTTTATCTCTCACTCTCATTATCCACATTCTGTTGTGACTTGCAGGAGCAATTAAATTCATTAAGTCAAAGGCGCGAGGAGCTCAAAAAAGAGGTCTGTGTTACATATTTCAGATCACCCAATAACAGGAAGAAAAAATATTCGTTTGTTAAGTACATAATTGTTCCACTTAAAATTTGTTGGAAAATACCTACTATTTACTGTAATAAGTATTTACACCACTTAATTTTTACCGAGTTACGTTGGCTGCTTGAGAACCACGTCTAGTTCTTGGATATCGATTCTCTGAGAGGAGTTTTTGTAATTATAATTTTGAGGCTCACAGGAAAAATTATGCAGAAATGTCTAGCCATAATAGATGCCCAGTTACTGCATGCTTTGCCCCTGTTTCCTTGTTTTTCATGTTATTTCATCTTTTGTAAATCTTTGAACTAACTACTTATCATGGCTTCTTTTGTGATATACTTAGAAATTAGGAATGATCTCTTAGATGCAATTCTTTAAGATGTTGCTAGATGAGAGAATCCAGTGTCTACGTGTCTCTTTCAGTATGACTGGATATGTACGTGTAGCATGAGGTACAATGTTGTTATACGACAGATAGTTCTAGCATGGACAGAAACAGAGACCCATCACCCAATCTTCTCCCCCACACACCCCTCTTCCCAATGTGTTTGTCACTTACTTTAAACTCCTAAAAGGATCTTGCCTCTTTCAGTAATAGAGGATCTTAACATGGCACCTTGTAATTTTTTATGGCATAAGTAGATTGATTCCTCTTAACTGTTAATTATTAGGCTCAGTTGCTCAGACTTTAGACTACTGCGAGAGTGAAAAACTTAAGTGTTATAGCAGTCCTAAAACTTGCCTAAAACTTGTAAAGTGTGGCAATCCTGTGAGAGTGATAAACTCGAGTCTTAGACTTGCTTCTCATTTTTGATAAAGTTGCCTAACAGACATAAATATATATAATATTAACAATTTGTTTCTTGGAATTAATTGAAGAAACTAATAATATGTTATTTTTTTAATTATCAGAATTATGAGATGGAAGAGAAATTGAATGAGAAGAGCAAGCTCATTGTTGACTTAACCAGAAGATCACTGGTATCAATTACTTACTCTCACTCTGGATTAACGAATTTCGACTCTTTTTCTTGGTGTAACTGTGTTTATTTTCCGTTTCTTGGGTATTTGATAATGGACACTTCTGCAGAAATTGGAACATGCATTGACATCTGCAAAGAAGGTCTCTTCTCTACGTCAAACACAATTGACTAAGGTATTCTTTCCATTTCTGTTAATTAGTTATTAAATCAAAAGATTCTACATAATTTTTTCTGATATCCTTTTATCTGTAGGTGTATAAATGTTTCTTACAAGTGAAAGACTATGGTGAAAGATTGAAGAGTTCTGAACAGGAACTCCAGGTCAGTATATCATTGTAGCTAATGTCATATGGCATTAACTATAGACTATTTAAAATTATGGCTATAGCAAATATAAGATTAGAGTAAAATATTGCCACATTTGGTTATGTAAACAAAACCGACATGGCTTTATTTCTGCTGCCTAACAACCATTTTCATGTCTTTGAGTGACATAGGCACTGAGCTTTCTACTCCTTGACGATTTCTCCTGGATTTTTCGTATAAATGTTGTCCTAGTGTATTTGGCATAAAAGAGAGTTGGCCTTTAGGGTCCTTGTTTTTATATGTAATTTTCCAAAACTCTTGCCATTGTGACAGAAGTAAAATGGTTATTTGACGCGTGTTATACTAATTGCTTGCCAGTACCGTAATACCATATGGTATGGGTGAGTCTGGTGACAGAATGATTGAGAGCATAAATCTGAAGGAATATCACTCGTGATCTGAGACAATTGTCTTGAAAAATGATATATTCCTGAAACATGAAATAACTTGTTTTCAAAAGCTTGTTGTGGAATAAAGTCTGAATTGGGGCTTTTATTTGGTGGGCGAGGGAGGGAGGGTATATTCTATTTTACCAATTATCCACCATTGTGTTACACTTGACTGTATTAGATATACATGAATATGTGATCGATTTCACATGTTTGGTGCTTCTAGGCTCTTGTGGAATCGTTGATGATGGATATTGATGCTAGTGGAGATGGCGGTGCAAGGATGAGCATCGAAAATGGCAAACTCTAAGGACTACGAAACCCGCTTCTTACCTTTTTCAGGAATATTCTGCTGCGAGGAAAAGGGTCCCTACTTCTGATGGGGCTTTCACCAATGGAGCTTTTACCGATTATTCCGAACGCAAGTAGTTCGAAAACTCGTCTCATGTTCTCTAATGGCAGGTTAGAATGTTGCAGGAACTGATCAAATGGGTGAAGTTTTGCAATCTTTGGATAACTTGTTGTCTCTATTTCAGTTGTTAGATTAAGATCAATATTGAATATTTTGATTAGAGATTCTAATCTTGTTGCTTTTTAGTTTTTACACATCTGCCCATGTGAATACACTTGAGATTATAACACATCCTGAAAAGCAAACCAGCAACTATTTTTGAAATCAGGAAATCATGTTCTTCAAAGTTGCAGGTGTAGAATCCTTCTTTTCCTAAATTCATTCTTGGGACTCCTAATTTGCCTTTCCAGCATCAAAAGCAAGTGAAATTCCCTCTTTTCCTCTTGTTGTGTCCAAAGCATGGGCAATTTGGTCAAATTAACATTCTTTATAAAATATATTATAATATGGGAGACCACAAAGTAATTATCTTCATAGTATTCCAATAACCAAACAAACACCCACTTTTTCACTCTTTTTTTCCATGCCCCCTCTGGTGGGAATAGTGAGCACTTATTTATAGCCTAAAATAATAATTAGAATTTGACAAGTTAGACCTCAATTAAACCCTAATATACCAGAGTTTGCCACTCTGAAAAGAAAACCCTAATCAGCTAGAACTTGAGAGTGATCTCACTCCCATTGCTTTCCTCCTCTACTTCTCTCAGTGAAGCCAATTTCTTCCTTTTAGTCTCTTCATTGTTCTCCTCACAGCTATCTCCCTTCCAACTACCGCTTTCCGACTTCTCGTCATCTATGCTCTCTGATCGATCTCTGGCCTCTTTTCCGCCATCGGATTCCGGAGACCTCTGCCTTTGAGGAGAGGCCTTGTAGATGTGAATTTGGTGGTTCGGATGGTGGTGGAGCTGGGGAAGAGCCTGTGACAATGGTGGAGCGTAGAACTCGGCTTGTGGGACCCCCGGAGGAATGTAGTGTGGGCCTGCCTGAGCTGCCGGGTGGGCACTGTAGATAGCGGGTGGTTGTACCATGTGGTGGTGGTGCGCGGCTGTGGCATACTCCGGTGGGACCCATATACCACCTAGGACAACCAGCTGGGGGCCGGGTGCCCCGTTGGGTTGAGGACTTGGCCCTGGCCTTCTTGTGTGAAGCCTGTACTTCTGCAAGAGGATACAAAGCAATCAAATTAGTAACATGACAACTATAACTATAAGTTTAGGGTTCGTTGTGTTGTTTTTGCATGGAGAGAGAAATTGACCTGCAAGTGACTTTTAACTTCATCATTGGTCAAACCATCGACCTTCATGAGCTCCCTGATTTGCTTTGGAGTGGCAACTGCAATTATGAAACATCATCATTTACTAATTATTATCATACATAGAAATGACTAAATTTATATACGATGATCATGGATCATGATGACAATTATGATTAAGATAGTATATCTTATCATATCTTGTTCTAGGAACCTCATCATGGAAAAAAACACACACTTGAAAAGTTGTTTAACTAACTATTGATTTGAAGTTAAGAAGAAAATAAAGACTAGGGTTTGTATTACTACAAACCTTGAGATCCACCGAGCATCTGAAGAGCATTAACAAACCGGCGATGCAAGTCCGGCGACCAACACCTCCTTTGCTTCCTATGTGTCTGAGCTGAGTTGTTTCCATTCGACTGACTCGTGTCCAAAACCTTATCCGAGTTTTCCGATGCAAATCCGTTTTCATTCTTGAAACACTTCATGTCTTCGGTCTCCTTCCCATCCGATGTAAGAGCCAAATTCGCAAGTCCATGTGTATGATTGATGTTGTTGGAGCTCCTTTCTTTTGTGAAAGGAAGAAAAGCTCCACCATTACTTTTCTTGTTTTTGTTTTCATCATTGTTGTCTACTAGAGATAGTTTCGGATTAAACCCTAACTCGGACTCCTTGCTCATTGCAAGTGATACTGATTGCTTCGTTGTCGCTCCTTCGCTAGCTTGACTCCATAGTTGTGCTGTTGTCATCCAGTTTGCCTTGTCTGAGTTACTGTTTGGTGTTTTCTGTTGATCTGATGATCCTTCGGAGTTTGTATGCTTTATCGGTATGAACTCTTCTAGGATAGGTTTTTTCCCTTGAGTTGTAATTGTTGCTTTGTAGCTCTGCAACTGCTGCCTAGAGGCTTCCATGGCTGTATAAGTAAAATTAAAAAGAGGATATACATGTTCAGAGTCTGTAGTTCATATCAAGCTGAAAGTACAAAGCAACACAAACAGGAAAGTAGGCAAAGTATAAAGCCAATCTTCATCTCTATCTACTTGAAAGACAAAAGAAGAAGAACAAGAAAGGAAAAGGTAGGAGAAGAAAAAAGCTACTATTTGTACACAACTATACACTTCAAATGAATAAACCAATTGAAAATTAACTTAAAATTCATTCATCACATCTAAACCCTAGACCTTAAATCCCTATTTTGAGATACTATAATGAAAAAAACCATTATAAAAGACTTATTTCTCTTCTTATCTTTCTATTTTTATTATCATCTATCTAGCTAACTTGTATTATACTCCCTATGATCCAAAATAAGTATAATTTTACCATTTGATACAATATTTAACAAAACCAAACTTTGTCTAAGCTTGATCAAAATCTAGAAATGTAAAGAATACCATTTGTGAGAAGTTGCATGCAAAGGGGCAACTCGCGCTTAAAAGCATCGATCTTGAGTCGTTCTTGCTCAAGATGAGAGAGATAATCCTCGAGTTTTTGAGCTTGAAGATGATCAACAATGAAAGCTGAGTTATTGTTATGATCAGAAGCAAATGATTTGAGGAGCATAGAGTAGCTTTGAGGTTTGCAATCGAGGCTCAATTCCGAAGGCGATGAGTTAGCCACCATGGTTGGTGGAGCTATAGAGATGAAGAGCTAAGTTATTAGGGCTAGTTTTTGTTTGGCTTAATTAGAAGGATCCAATGTGGTGCAAATGTGGTGGTTCTTATAAGAATTTGAGGAAGCTCTGTATGTGGGCACAAAGAAGACCAAAAGAGAAGCTTGAGAGAAAAGGAGGAAGTTGTTTTTGTGAAGGTACAGAAGGAGGATCTTCTGCTTTTTTTAAAATTAGGGTTGAGTTATATCCATGGAAGAATAAAGTTGGAGAGGAGAGCTTTAAAGTGTGCTTGCTACGAATATATTGAAAAGAAAAGTTGAAAGACGAGATAAAGCATGGCAGTATAGCACAGTAAATTCTGGTTAAGAGAGATAATCAAGATAATTATGAGTTTACGTATTTACAGCTTTATATATACAATTTTGTATTCTACACCTTTAAAAACTTTATTAATATATATATATAGTTTTTTAATTAAATGTTGTGATGTTTTTGGTTTATTATTTCAATCTTGTTTGTATTAGGAGTTTTCCAAATTAACATATGTCCTTAAATTCAAGGTTTAGCATTTATATATTAACAATTGAATGAATATTAAAATATAATAAAAATAAGTTTAGATTGTTATATCTCTAAGAAAAACTTCTAAATCAAGGGTTTTTAGTATATGTTTATGAAATAGATTTTGTTCTTATAATTTTTGTATATGTATGCTAACGAATGATTAAATTTGTAAAAATTTTTATATCCGACGGTGCAACCGGGCGATATAAAGGGGCAATATGTTCGATAAGCATACACATAAGTTCACGGGTTTTGCATTTCATTCTTTTTTTATCTGATTTTCAAGTCAGAAAACGGCTCGAATTGGACATGCTCGGAATACCATGTTAGTTTTTCATATATTTGTTGGATCCAAACGATGTAAAGGTGTACCAGTGAGCCTATGTGCACAAGTCCACGATGTTTCATTCTAATATCAATTGACAATAAGAATAAGCCATGAATCTTATACGGTAGTCTCATCCACCAATGTGAAATACAATATTCTCTACCTCTCGGCTCTAAAGGTCACAAATTGCATGGTCTATGTTTCCAAAAGGTGAAAAAACAATGGTTTTCTTTTAGGAGAAAAACACCTCTCTTTATGAAGGAAGTTTGTTTTTTGAATTGTAATTCATCTTTTTTATTGTATATCCTATGGGTAGGTTAAGTATAATTTTTGGAAAGATTTAACTATTTAGTTTATTTGATAATTTAAAATGATATCCTTGGTTCTACTAGCTAGCTGTGCAGTAGCTTTTATTTTTTGCAATGATCGAAAACAACACATAAAAAGACTATTGATTAAAATTTAATAAATAAATATTAAATTGACAACTCATACTAATATTAACTTAGTCGAATTGTCGTTGTTTTTGCTGCAACGATCCTCTAATAATGTAAATGAATCCAAAATAGGAATTTTGTTTCAATGAGTCAATCAAGTTGAGTTGTCGTAGAATCGGTATTTAATAATCTATTTATTTTTTAGATGATAAACAACTTATAATATAATGTTTAATTTGTGTAGCTTACACAAAAGTATAAACCACAAAAAAAAAACTTAGTTTTTTCACATAAACCCGTAAAAACCTACTAAAACTTTTCTTTTTCTAGTGTTTAATGACTTGTTGATAGGAAATTATTTTTAATTTATTTTGGATTATAATCTAAATATAATTCGATAATCTAAAAACTATCTAAATAACACTAAGACCCTATTCGGTAAAACGAGATTTTTTAGTTGCTTAATCTTTTTGAGTAGATTTGTTAGTAGAGTTTTAAATACTTTTGTAAATTCCGAAAATCTAACAAATAAGCTAATTGATGTTTGGTAAAGGTAGATTTGTGCATAGATGTATCGTAGATTTACCAAAAAATCAAAAAGGACAAAAATTACGAATGGTTAGAGGGGTAAAAGAGGGTAAAATTGTAAAATAATTCACAATCTACCCAAAAAGTTATCATAGAAAGCTTTTTCAAATCTCACAAAAAATCTCCTCAAAAGCTCTTCAAAAATCTAATCTCTTCGAAAAAAACTATTATTTCAAATATCATGTAACTTTCAAAAAATACAAAACTCTACAATAATCTCTGCAATAACCTCCGTCGAACACGCCATATACTTAAATTTCTCAAATAAACCAAACATATACTATATCCGTTTTCTTTGTCCAATCCGATGTGATATATGATGCTTCACATAACCTTTACTTCCACTAATCTCTTTATAATTAAAAAAATATATTAATTTATGATGGTAAACGATGCGAATAATACTCAAAGAAAAAGAGGTAGTACAAGAGAGTATAATTCACCCACCAAGCAAATTCCATCTCTTTTTATGTATTTATAATGAATTTAGGGTTCTAAAGTTAGCATAATTAGTATTTGTGTAACATAAAATTGAGTGTGAAAAAGGAGAGAGATTCACTGATAAAGTAAAAAACAGAATACAAAGGGTTAAGGAAGGAATATCTTAAATTAGTTGTAATTCCATCTCATGACTCATAGCCAAAGGAGGATCAAACTCACTTACACACACCCACTTACATAAAAAGAGATTAAAGAGAATATTTAACCAGAAAGAAAAAGAGATTAAGAGAACCCAAAAACCTAAAAAGAAAAAGAAAAAAGAACTGATAAAGGATGCCCTAAGTCATGGAGAATCTTCTTCTCATACTTTAATGAAGTGGGCAAGAAGGTAAATGTGATTCTTGATCTTCTTCTCATACTTTAATGAAATTGGTGTAATTTTATAAAGTTATCATCAATTTATATAAGTTATTTACTATTTAATGTTATCTAAATGTTTATGTTAACAAAAACTCAATGTGTTGTTTTGAGAAAGGACACCAATTGTGGTGTTATGGGTTCGGCTTGAACCATCGGAGTAACTCGTTGAATCGACACCTAGTGTTCATCATCTTCGATTCGAGTTTTGGGGTGTAATTGTCGAAAATCACAATTTGAACCGCCATATTAAGAGTATGTACGAGACTTTTTTTATGGTTCACATTTTGTTTAAATATCTCTCATAGGTTGATTAATTACTTGACGTTTGGCAGATCTCTTTGTATGTCGTGGTTGGAAAGATGAGGGCTCAATGATATTCGTTTGCCGGAACGAGAAGTAACCAAAATTTGGTAGATAGGGACCCTGATCAATGTTACCAAAGTGAGTTTGTTCATTCAACCATGAGTTTTACTCCGAAAATTACTCGGACTACCTAGTGAAAAGGGAATTCTCCAAAATAAACATGAACAATTACGATATTGTAAGTCTCTTTCTCGTGACCAAACATGTAACCTTCACAGAAGATGTTCAGTACCAATTCTTATAGTATTGTTCGGGTCAATAAACTAATTTCAGTGAATGTATATTTGTCAAATTGTCCACCTACACAGGAAGCCGTTTACAATTCAACTACAAACTTAGACCATTATATGACCGTATATTACTATTTTGACAAAGATCGCTAAACGAGCTAATCTCTTGTAAATAATTGTATTACTTATCTATACGAGAAACGGTTAAATAACTATTGTACAAAACAAATTTAAAGATTTTTCAAAATATATATCCTTGTATATATTATGAATGTATTTATCCCTGAATCAAGTTTCAAAATGACTTTTATAAAAGCTACTCTACTTGGTTAAACATAGCTTAATTAACCCTTTTCTCTACAAAAGAACAATCTCATCTTTATTTGGTATATCCTTATAAATAGTTTATAAACAACAAGAAAAAGACTCGATCTTTATCTCTGCAAGACCGTAAACTTTGCAGTTGGACTCATATTACAGGCCAAAGACAAATCCCACGCGATTAAAGACTCCATTACGGCTAATCTTATCCTTAATTTGAAGCACAATCAAGCTATCTTCTTTGGTAAATATTTAGTATTTTGTCGTGTATATATATACTAAAAGAATTCAATAATATAAAATTGGAGAGGAAAGAGGATAGCATCGTGCATGGGGACAAAGAAAAATAAAGAGAGTGAGTTGAAGAAGCCTTTTTAGGAAAGG
>BSUD01000004.1:153197118-153259618 GCA_033239045.1 Fagopyrum esculentum | reverse complement strand
GTTAAAATACGTAGCTTCTTTTTAACAAAAAAATAAATTAATTTTACAAATTCCATGCAGTATTATATGGTTTTGGCAGGGGGAATATTGCAACACAAAGAACGTAGCTAGCTAAGGGCCTAAGACATTGATATTGGAGATGAAGTTGGGATTCTTACTTATATGGCTGCCTCGATAAGCCTACCTATGCACTCTTTTAATGCACCACTCCATTTACATTAGACTAATATTAAGTTTGTTATTACACTCACATCGGATCTAGATAATAGTTAAAAATAAAACAGAATATTAACATATAACAACTGAGAGAACTGTTGGAGATAATAAGGTCTCACATCGAAAGATGGAGACACTCCGAGCCTAATATATAATGTTGGTGGTCTATATCCTCTAGTTGCCAATTGGTTTTAGGATGGAACCTCGTTGGTTTTATGTGTTGGGTTTGGGCCTAACGCGCATGTGCACTCGTATGCACACGACCCCCGTTCTACCGGTCCGTCTGTATCGGACTTTGACAAGAACCAACTGATAAGTCTGATATAAATCTTACCTCCAATATTATATTTGGCTACATTTTAAGGAATAAAAATAGGATAGAAACAAAAATTAGTTTATATATATTTTGTTAATGAAAAGTTTTGTAATTTTTTTTAATATTTTAAAATAATTAGAGTAAAATCTAATAATTTTGTTACCGTAAAAGAAAATTAAGATGGGGAATGAAAAAATATTTAGCATTGAAAATGAGAAAGCATTCACTCTATAATTAATTTTATGATTGAACAATGATATCTAAGTGAGCTAGGTTGTTTCCATTTTATTATCCTTTCCAGATTTTTTAAAAAAATGCCAGGTTTATGATAATAAACTCCCACCTATAAAGGTGTGAGATTCTAAGCCTAGTATATAAGGTTGGTATGTTACTCTTTCTCAATTGGTTTTGGGAAGGAACGTCACTAGACTTATGTTTTGGCCTTGACCCCGCTCTAATCAATTCAATTTGAAAATTTTTAATTTTTGAAAAATTGAGATTGAAGAGAATGATCTAAATGCGACAAATTACATCTTTGGATGTGGAGTCCCCTTGATAAGCTGAGATTATGATCAATTACATCGTGTTTCTTATCTAGATGTTTCAAAAATTACGTATCAATGCAAGCACATCTTTTAGGAAATTAGCATTGTGATTGGGGATCTAGCTTGCTTCTCTTGGTCGGATGTCTCCCATAACCTAATGTCCCTCAAAGTATCGAAGGTCTCATTAATTAAGAATGATGTTCTTTCCGACCGTTTATACATACAACATTTGCACCATGACGATTTTTTTGTTAGCCGCTTTAGCGGCCACTTGGAGTTACTAGGCATATCTAGTGAATGGATTCATTTCCTCTTATAAAAAAAAGCTAGAAAATTTACATATAAAATAATCGATGATACAAACTAAATGTTGAAAAAATATAAACCATTTTCGCTTAAGGATATACATCTCCACCTTCAGGCGTTCGAGGAAGTCCGTCGCATATTTTAAGGGAATCAACAAGGTGACTAATGTTCCCGTTGCTTTTGACCAATTGCCCTTACCACTAATGTTGATACATGTCATGTTTCTTAAGATCTCATCCATAATGATGCTCAGTTTTTATACGATCTCTTTCAAAACTTGTTTTTTTTGACGATCGACTAGGGACCCACCGAAAATGTATGGTGACTCGAACTTTTATAAGTTTTTTAAAAAAAAATAACTATAAACGTCATGTCGACCTAACCCTAGGTCCAACGTAAAATGTAGGTATGCACCACCCTATATGCCATTAAATACCATATATATATTTTTAATAACAAAGAAAAAAAAGACAGTCCATCAATGGAGAATAATATATTCTGAAATACAGGAAAAGCAAAGATATACTGAGAATAATGAATAAAAAGCCAGAAATTGTAGGCTTCAGTTGTATCAGATTCCATTCCTCATCTAATCTATAGCTTTTATATATCCTAAACCCAGTTGTTCTTGCATCATTCATCCATCAACTGTTAAGCATATATATTTTCAAACACTATATATATTCATTCAATTTATACTTTTTATATATTTTATTTTCTCAGAATATTCGGTTCTGCTAAGTATTTATAGTTGATTTTTACATCTACGGTTACTGATGTTTTTCATTAGAAAATCCCATTACAAAACTCTCAAAAATCAGTACTTCATTTTCAATACCTAAATTCTCTGATTCAATTTTATATTTAGTTGTCTGGAATCGGCACCTAAATCAGAATAAATTCAAAGAAAATTACTAATTAAATTGATTTTATATAACTGGTTAGGGCTTTTATGAAGGGAGGAAAACTACTGGTGTTACAGATTGAGCAGAAACGACAAAAACAGACGCTATTTAGGGTTAGGGTTGTTATCAAGGTTACACAGTTTGAGCTGACCAAATTGAATGAGAATCATAGATTGATATTTAGGCATATTTTTACAGCTTATAAGCATCTCTAAAAGTAAATAATATTGAAAAAGGGGGTATTAGAACATGTTCAATAAAATTAGGTTTGTGGTTGTGATTTTCGAGTATATTTTTAATGTTCGGGTTTCGGAAAAAAAAATTATAGCCTAATGGGTATTTTTTAGTAAAACTAGATTTGTAGGGATGAATGTTATAAACGACATAAATATCCCTCCCTCGTGCGGGTCACATGTTTCTTGTTTCAAACGTGTCTACTGTAAGTTTTCACGGAATTTTCGTTTTCATGATCGCCATTTGTGAATGTCGTCAAAAATGAAGCAACCATTTTGAAACATAGAAGATGAAAGTCACTACACAACATAGTTGAAAACTCGATAAAGATTGACGGTGAAAGCAAAATCTGAAAACTCTAATTTAAAAACGAAAGTATGGTTAAACTTTTATACAATCGAAACACTGAAAAAGGACGAAGAAGAAAAAGAAAAACATACCTCTAATCTTCGCCAATGGCGAGTTTTCTTCAATCTACTCGAAATTAAAGATACAAAGAAAATGGATAAAATGTAACCATTGATTTACATATGGATATAGTGAAGTTATAATTCCGGCTTCACCCACGCCAAATCCCGAATACGAGATTCAAGTACATATATAATAATCCCATTTCTTGTATGTTATTACATACCAAGTGCATGAAGTTAGTGAAACATAGGGGTGTTATACGAGCCGAACGAGCCGAGCCTTAGCATGCTCAAACTCGGCTCGTTTATAAACGAGTCGAGCCCGAGCCGAGTTTTACCCGAACAAGCCGAACTTTTGACGAGCTGAGCCCGAGAAGCTTGTCTCATGTATCAGCCATAGTGAAACAAACGTCACCCTCAACAGCTAGCTTGTCTCATGTATCAGCCCTAGTGAAACAAACGCCACCCTCAACAGCTTTGCAATTTTTTTCGTTAAATCATACAAAATATCCGGTAAAAAATGTTAGAATTGCAAATAATAGGAAAAAAACATGTCGGTATGTGAAAAATAATGCGTTTGCCGGGAGTCGAACCCGGGTCTATTGCTTGGAAGGCAATTATCCTAACCGTTGGACTACAAACGCTTTGCATATTAGCAAAGCTTCTCTTGGAAAATACCCATAAAATCTATGATTAGTCATTACCCACTTCATTTGAATGAAAGTCAATATTCTTCTAAAAATCAGATCTTCAAAGTACAAAAAAATCGTATGGATTGGATTGAAGTGGCGAACGATGCAAAATATAACTCCTAAAGTTGTGAATCGACATGCAAGAGTGCTTCCAGAATCTTATGTTTTCAACAAATCGATTGAGGTGACGATTGTGTATACTTCAATTTGCTTCTAAGGAATACTCGTTTTGCACATTTTCATATGTCTGTGTGTTCTCTGCTAATTGTTTAGGTTCTTCCTTTGTTCATTCAATTCAAGATTCTTGTTGCTGTACACTTCTGGGTTACGGACAGAATTTCTCTACAAGTTTTTGTATTATGTTTACTCATCCATTGAATCATTGTTTTTTGATATTTATATTCCTATGTGTGTTATTGTTGGAATACATGGCTTGGGATGTAGGGTTGTAATACGAGACAACCTACTCGGCTCGAGCTCGTTCACTTTCTAAACGAGTCAAGTTTGTGCACATTTTAAAGCTCGTATAAATTTTAGACTCGGCTTGGGCAAGTCAATGCTTGTCTCGTTCGGATAAAGTTCGGCTCGTTCGGCTAAAATAACACTATAAAAGCATTAATTTAGCTGAGCTACTCGGGCTCGGCTCGGACTCGGCTAGTCAAAAGCTCGGCTCGAGCTCGTTCACTTTCTAAACGAGTCAAACTTAAACATATTTTATCTTGTATAAATTATAGGCTCAGCTTGTTCGGCTCGTATTACACCCCTATTGGGATGTTAGGCTTTGTCTGTCAATAACATATAGTATGCAGGATCGTTCATCAGGTCCAATAACAATTTGTTGGTCCGGTCCAAACTGGTTGGACCAAATTTCTTTATAATTTTTTGGGCCCAAATTGGATCCTTTAAAAAATTTTACAACCGAACCGATCTGGTCCAATAATAATTCTCCGGTCCAAAATTCCGGTCCGGAGAATTGTCACTATAATTATGTGATCATGGACATATATGTATTCACCATGTTTGAATGATTATTGTTCTTTTTTATTATTACATTTGATAATAAATGGAGGTCAATGATTTTGATATTATACCTTCATCTGAGTTTGCAAGCTAAGCAATATGCAGGTCCACTGCTAATTTAACTTTTTTTTACCTCTCCAATCATGATCAATATTATAAATTTTTAATGATATTTTACTTACCATATTGATATAAAAGTTTGTGTTTTATTTTGGAAAATTATAAATCTTATAATGACACAATTTAACTTCACTATATGTGGAAATACCGAATGTCTGTTGAGATGTGCGAAAATGTCCTACAGTTAAAATATGATATATATGAACCTAACATATAAATCATAGGGTTACTTCTATTGTCAATTGGTTTTTGAATGGAACTCTGAAAACTAATGCGTAAGTTCACTTTACGTGCATCTCCTCCACTTCTTAGGCCCGAATTAACGTCAACAACAATGGTCGTTTGTTTTGGGATGAAATATGTGTTGTTCAATATATGGACCTAGAACAAACCTGAATATTCTGCTCAAATCCGATCCAATAATAAATTTTCGGTTTAGTTCAGATATTGTATGTTCGTAGACCGGAAAACAATCCTAAAATTGCTAAATAAAACCACTATGGATTTGTGTGTTGAGCTTCTCGTATGAAATATAACTATATTTGTTATATATTTTTTATGATAACTCATCACATAAAATTTTTCTCACCCTATGATGATGTACAATGACAATAATATCACAATATGACAAGGAAACAAGTCTAATTAAGAAGCAAACAATTGGGTTTGGTGAAATTATAATCCATTAATTAAACAACATTGAAGGAGGGGCTTCTGATTAGGTACGTTTGAAGTGTGAGAGCAAGATGAGATCTAAGAGGAACTCATGAAATTATATATTTTTAAAAAAAATTGATTCAATAATTCTGTACCGATCAGTCAAATTAACTATCAATACGGACAAGAACAGGGTGGTCGACTTAAAAAATATATATATAAACAATTTTATGATATATTAAAGAGGTGAAATCTTATTTAAGATATAAATAATAATTTATATTTTATATTATTAATTTCACAAAACTTTTACCTATAACAAAATTTAATTTATAAAAACACTCTTCATAGTGGCTTTGAGGGCATATGAGGGCGAGTTGAACGGCCTTGGCGAGAGAATAGAGCCGGCCAAGACCGATGAAGAAGAAGTTGGCCCTCAATCCAAATTCGACACCATCACGTATTCTTAATCTGTCAAATGAATTTTCTTCGACATATTCAATATCAGAAAGACGTAGAAAACCAAATCCTTAGCCTTTACAATGTCGCGAAAGGGAAAGTACCGCTGTATACAACGAATCTACTACGTTAACTGTCAATAATCGCCTTAACCGCTCCTAGGAAAATCTTTATTTTAGACGACGTTAAAGATTAAACGTTTGAAGAGATATGTAAACCGAAGACTTGCTTATTTTGTTGATCAAGTATTGTGTATATATTAATGAGGTGAAATTTTATTTAAGAAACTTGAAGGTTTTTGGTTTTTTATGCTCCTTGTTAATTGCACTTCAGTCTTGACTCTTGAGAGCGCAAATTCATTGTCTTTGTCTTGTTTGCGTCGATATGACCTGGTCCTTCCAACAAGGAGGTGTCATTCGGTCCAACAACACAAGACCCCAGTTTTTTTGGGCCCAAAATAATTATGTTTATTAATCTATCAAATAATAGAGTGTTTGCCACATTAGTTAAACCTCAACATTATGTGTAAATGATATGAGATTCAAATACCCAAAAGAGTGTTTGCCACATTGCTTATTTTTATCTCCAACAAGGGGTGTAATCTTTTAGGGGGAGTTGATACGAACATATGAACACACCGGTAGACCGGTGGTTGATCAAATATTGTTTATATAAAGGGAACAAAATGGTAAACTAATAAATAAGATAGAAGTTCAATATAAGCCCAATATAGTTTAATAGTGTAATCTGTCACCGATTATAAGGTTGGGCGCGAGGAAACTAAATGGGAACGAGACGAGAATAATACACAAAATTATTTTCGAAAGTAAAGTTGATAGTTATCGGAGTGTGACAAATAAAAATTGTTTCTTTTATGAAGTCGATTGTTATACAATTCGTTTGAATGGGATACATAGTGGAGTACCATTTTTGCATAATTCCGCCATGTGAATTGTTATCCCATTGAGAAAGACGAGCTTTTGCCTCCATGCTGCAACCTACCAAATCATACATAAAGCTTCATGTTTTTCATGTTATGTTGCTATCAACCAAAACTTATGGTCTTATACGATATTATTTGCTTGATGCTATCAATTACGAATATATTTTGTTAAGATGTGTGGAGTATTGTTCCATACCGACAATATGACAATACCGAAACATAACATAACATATATGAGTCAGAGTTACTCCTCCTATCCTCAATTGGTTTTAAGATAAAACCTGAATACTTGTGTATAGTTCATCGGAGTGAGTATAAATCTATCTTTATAATCTACAAAAATCTTGGCGAGTTTCAACATTGATGCAAAAAGAAGCACTATGATCTACGAGACAAGAAAAGCAGATGGTCAAAGTGACATAAATATGTAAAAGGTTAATATAAAAAAATAATTGGTACGTACTGAAATATTGGGATAGGAGAGATGCTATTGCTTGCTACCTAATATTGCTTCCATGAATTATTAAAGAAAAAACGTACCAATGCCAACCATATCCTTGAAAAGATTTTTCATTTTCATCCATATAAAAATATTATCTGTAAAAGGAAAAGTGCGGGAAAAAAGAAAAAGTGAAAGAAAAATAGGAAGAAGATAAAAAAAAAAAATAGTTATTATCCCTTTATATCTAGGAAAATAGTTAAGAAATATCTATATAATACTTAATTTAACAAAAATATATTAGTAACTTTATAAATAAAAATTTATAAGTTAAATGATATAATCAAGCAACACTATAATGATAAAAAAATTTATAAAATAATAATATTTATGTAAAAATTTGTAAGTGGAAATAATTGATATATAATAATTTATATGAGAATATTATATTTTTTTATAAATTTTAATAATATTTTAAATTAATAATCTAAAATAAAACATCTACCTATATTTATTAATAATATATAATTAAAGTATAACGTCTTTTACTTCATTATAATATTCTCGAAAATATTTAAATATCTTTCAATCATTATATGACAATGGTCAATATTATGGTGGGAAGTTTTAAAATCTTATTTATAAACAAGTAAAAATCTAACACGTCTATTTTTATTGCATAAATAATCTTCCACCTGGCAATTTATCTTCAAGCTCAATAGTCAAGATCAACAGAGACAAGGACTTACGACTTATAACGATCAGTGACCATCAATAAAAAAAAAAATAAGAAAATACAATTCATAAGAGACAGAGGAACAAAGATAGAATATATGCCCAATTGCCCATTTACAATAAGCAACAAGACAAATACTCTGATTACTTCATAATATTCTAAACAAATAAAAATCAAATTTTCCTATTTGAATCAAACACCCAATTAAACCAACTAAAACTCCACTACAATGATAAAAACAACAATTTCAGAATATAATAAATGAAAAACATGGAAAAATCCACGTCATCTTCAATTATGGCGCACTTTAGCCACCTATTTACCCGCCACGGCGCAATTTAGCGCTTCAAAGTTCAAACCCCAACTAGCAATTTTTGCAAAATGTGGTTGTAACTTACGGTGTTCTCTCCATGGGTGGCGTTTGGCCTTCGGAGCCTTTAGATTGGTCGTCGGACGATTGCCGGAGCCCGCTGCCAGACTCGCCTCGGGTGATTTCTTCGATCATTCTGAGCACTTCGGGCATCGAAGGCCTTTGATCTGGAACTGTATAGACACATGACATGGCTATCTGTAGAAGCTGAACCATCTCCTCCTCAATGTTGTTGAACCTCATGAGCTCGACATCGAAAACCTCGGCTGTCCATTCCTCTCGAACCACCGACTGTACCCATCTCGGTAGGTCGATTCCCTCGTCTCCCAAAGAAGCCTAAGACATTTAGATTATGAATTGTCAAAAGCCATTCGTGATGATCAAATAGTTGGGCTCATGTAATGTTAAGTGAGCCACATATAAGCACACCGGTTCCTACCTAAAATCAATTGACAATAAATAATGGTGTGTTATCGACGTGGGACTTTTCTTTTTCTTCCGGACATCTCAACACTTAAAAAAATCAAGATTTTGATAGTGACCCTTCCAAGTCCCAACCCAATTGAGAATGTGGTGAAGACCAAGTCAAGGTAATGCTAGTTGTGTACCTGATTAGGAGATTTTCCTGTTAAGAGCTCTAAGAGCAACACTCCGAAACTATAGACATCAGACTTGAAGGTGACCTTTCGAGTCTCAAGAACCTCTGGGGCACGGTAACCTGCCATCCGGTTAGACGGTCCAGAGTTCGAAAAGAGTGGGTTGAGGCCAAAGTCCGCAACCGCAGCTTCTTGATGGTCCTGACGAAGGAGGATATTCGACGACTTGATGTTGCCATGGACTACTTTGCCGGATTCATGTAGATAGGATATGCCTCGTGCTGTACCCGTTGCTATTCTCATCCTGCTTTCCCAGCCCAATGCTGTTTTCCCTGATCCTCTGCTTCCTGCTAGGATATAGATGAGTTATGAGTCTTATGACTCATATTACTCTTACTTTTCCGGATTTAGAAGACCCCAAGGGAAAGCAAATCAAATGGTAGTGAATGGGCACATTGATTGAATGTCAACAAAAGAGACAACTATCAAAAGTCCGATATAGACGGTCCATAGAGCGGGGGTCATATGCACGGCCAAGCCCTTCCCATAAACTCGGCGAGGTTCATCATATAACCAATCGACAATACCAGGAGTAGCTCAAGAAACAAATTATTATCTACATCAGTAACTCAAGAAACAAATTCTCTATCAAACTGTACTGTCAATGCCTCAATGCTTCTCGTAGATACAGATAAATCAATCCACACTGATCAATGCTATTATGTTCATAGTAATCACCCTTTCACTAAGCAGAGAGAAAAATAGTACAAAATCAAATGTAAACGTTATCGTATTAAAACAAAGATACAATCATATGGCCGAAGCAATCAGCAATCTTCAAGCCTATATCAATCCAGTACACAACATGCTAATATATAAATAATATATTAATATGCACGATTAACTCATATACTAGTTACACAATCTTAATCAGTATATTATTTATTTATTTTCTATCATGTTTTAATGGGATGATAGTGGCATGAAGATTGCTCATTTGCTTCAGCCTTATTATTGAGGTAGTTCATGACATGGTAACTTATTTTATTTGCTGAAACCTAAATAAATCTCCATATGTATTATGTACTACATATACCATCACCTAACCGATGCATTCTTTTTCAGAATTTTAACATACTCTTTTACTTTTTCAAAAGTAAAAAAATAAAGGTTTACCTAACCAATGCATGGAGAGTAAAGGTCTAAAATACCCTTTATAAAAAAAAAGTCAAAATAATGATCTCCTTTCCCAAACATCCAAATAAATATATTGTAAAAAAAGAGGTGGAATCAAGTGGTGTGCAATGCAGCTCAGCAAATGCAAGAAAAAAGATGAATTCATTGAAATATAGACAACCAACCAACCAATCAAAAGTGTCGAGCACATTGAGCCAGCTACACAACAAGTTGTCAGTGTTAAGAGAAGACACCAAAACCCAAGTTAAATCATGTACAAATGAAATACCAAACACAGCTCACCCCTCTGTACTGTATAGACTATTTTCATCACTAAAACTAGAAGAAGAACATGGAACCAACTATAGAGCACTTTTGACTTCAATCAATTTGCATATACATTCTAACTTGTCAATACTACTTCAAATGCAATCTAAAGAACTAAAAACCAATCAATTGTTGAATTATATTAAAAATGTGAAGCAATTGAAGCTAAGAGAAGATTGATAAACATACCATGTAACATAGAAGACAAGCTACCAGCAGGGAAGTAATCAGAAACAAGCAACTTCTCATCCTTAGAGAAGTAATAAGCTCTAAGAGGAACCAAATTCTCATGGGAACAACTTCCTAGAACTTCCATTTGCATTTCAAACTCCCTCTTAACCGCCACCACGTCTTTCAATCTCTTTACTACCACCGTCGTGCCTTCCTCCAACACCGCCTTGTAGCTCGTCCCCACGCTCCCTTTCCCTAACACCTCTGCCGAAGCTCTCAACAGATCTTCCAAATCGAAGCTGAATGCAACCGATCCGGCGCCGGCGTTGTTTACGAACACCAGCTTGTTCCTATCTCCATCAACGGCACCACTAGTCAGATCATCCTTCGATGACGACGTTCCTTCTCCTGCACCAACCGCACGGGAGACGGATGTGGTGTGCTTTGGAGACTTGGACGGTTGAGATCGCCGGCGACGGAAGAAGCAGAAGAGGCATATGAGAAGGATGAGGAAGACTGCCACTCCAGCTACTGCGATGCCGACAATCGCGCCAGTGGAGAGCTTCTTGTGGCCACGATCGGCGGGACTCGACGGGACAATTGTGGAAGGAGCAACCGGAGAGTTGCAATTGGAGAGTGGGGGCCCACAGAGCTGTAAATTTCCACTAAACGAAGATTCTGGAAACTCCGCGAGGCTACGAGGGATTGATCCATTGAAATTATTGTTGGAAACATTGAAATTGGTTAGGCTCCCGTTATCGTCAATGGTCGGAATCTCACCAGAGAAGTTGTTGTTCTGTAAGTACAGCACAGTCAGCTGAGTGAGATTGTTAATCGCCACTGGTATTTCACCGGAGAATCCATTAGAGGATAAATCCAGCCGTTCGAGCCGAGTCAACTGAGTCAAACTCGTCGGAAACTCGCCAGAAAGCTGGTTTTTCTGCACATACAAACTACGAAGCAACGTGAGGTTAGAGAAATCTGCCGGCAAGTTACCGTAAAGGCCATTACTACGCAGAGAGAGAACTCGGAGATTGGAAAGCCGGCCGATGGTGCCTTCCGGAATCCGGCCGAGAAGTCCAGTGCCAGGAAGTCGGAGCTCGGACACGTATGAACGGGAAGGATCGCAGTGAACTCCGTACCAATCGCAAGCGGAGATAGAGGAGTTCCAGTGGATATGGCGGGAATGAGGGACTTTATTGATGAAATCCTGAAGCGCTTGCTTGTCTTGAGTCGGCTCCGAGTTACCGAACTGAATCGGAAGTACAACTGCTAGAATCAGAAGTAGAAAGAAGGAGAACACTCTGTCGGAAACCGACACCATTTTTGTTTGGTATCAGCAGTTCAGTACACAACAGGCGTTCAATGAATTCTCAGAGAGGGAGAACGGAAAAAGAGAAGAACAAGAAAAGAAAGAATGTGGCTATTTATCAGTATTGCTGAAGTCTTTCATGGCTCCCAAAGCAGGTCTCCGGCGAGATCCACATGTGGATGAAAAGGAGAATGAGAGAGAGGAAGACTGAAGAGAGAGAGAAAGACAAACAACAAATAGAAAAACTGTAAGGTTTGTTGCGATAAGGAGGAAGAAGACAGAGAAAGATCCATTGTACCTGATGTAGAAACGTTTACTCCGTTTCACATTGGTAAATTAAGTGAGTAATGAAGGATTAAATGGGAATTAGCAACGTAATTTTGTTGATAAAAAGTGTTGTACGCGCGGAAGTGGCGCGTCTGATAATGGGTGGATTGTTCGTCAACGGGCGAGGAGCGGAGAGCCGGAGATTAATGGAGTGTATTGGGAGGCTTTGCCTTTACGCTTTGAAGCGTGGGGACAATGTCAGTATATCTGACACTCGTTAATCATAGTGGCGCGTGGTATGGAGATAAAATAAAATGATTTTTTACCTAAACAACGAAAATATTTAAATTAATTATTCAAATATAAAACAGTAAAATTAATTAACTATATAGAAAAATTTTCTACAAATCTATATACAATAAAATCAAAAATCAATTAAAATAATATATCATTTATTTATACATCTAATAATACGTATCAATTTATCACCATTTACATATAAATCAAGATGATATAAACTATTATTAATTGAATTTTAAAATTTAAAATTTATTGTACCTTCTAAATATATTTTAATTTTAATAAAAATTATTTCTCATTTATCATTTTCTTATATATTCGATTGGGTAGAAAAATTCAAACTTAATTTTAAAATTATCAAAAATTATAATATATTACGTCATAATAAACAACAAAATACTTTTAATTATAATTGATAGAAAATATAATTATAAAATTATATTTCACGTTATAATTTTTTTAAAAAAATACTCGTGCAAACCACTAGAATTACACTAGTACTACTTCACCATTGTAGCTTTCTTTTTTATTATTTCTCTCCCTGCAAAAGTCTTCATTTTCCGTCAACGGGATTAGTTGTTATAAGTGAGAAACAAACTCATCGGGATTGTCGTATCTGTAACTGTCGAATGGTAACGTGATTTAGTCTTCATTTTTCGCCATCTACACTAACATTAATCGGAACATTTGTAGTAAGATTCGAAACAAATAGGTATGTACATTGAAACTTTTAGTTCTATTTATAACAACGGATATTCCAATTAGTATAATCCAACAGATATAATTTTATATTTTTTCGCCGTGTATGTAGGATACCCCATAATAAATTATATATATATTAATGAACCTTTTTGCCAATTTTAATAAATATTAGTATTTTTCTTGTAAAATTACTTAGAAGAAACCATACGTAGTAATACGGAGTCGTATAATTTTATATTTTCAAAAAAAAAGGAAGAAATGGGATGACATTATCAATTAGTCAATCTATTGTTCACAAGGATGTTTTGACTTGTAATACAGGATCAATGGTGATAGAATTAATATGCAATTTATTATAATATAAATAGTTGCAAATATGTTATAATTCGAAGTCGGTATTTTGACTGAGTAAACATTTGTACTTGTTAATCGCTACATAGGAAATGGACCTTCTCGTCTCGATGATAAATGATCAAATCAAGAAGATTCAAACACGCTTTAAGACAATAAAAAAAATAAATTATACTCCCTTCTTTTATTTTTATTTGTTATAACAAAAATTGGTTTAATATATTAGACGATACGTTGTCTAATGTCTAAAAGATCGAAAAATTTGACATACATACTTACCGTCACAAGAAAACATAATAAACAAAAAATAGAAAAATACACAAGTGTACATTAGGATTTGTGAAGTCCAAAAGATACATTAGGGCTTAGTAAGTTTAGAAAAAATAGAGAAAAATAAAATTACATTGTGGATACCTTATATTTGAACCTGAAAGAGAACCATTGACAATCGATCACAAATTCACAACCTCTTCTAGACAGACAACTCGAATCATCATAAAAAAATGGCTCCAAACCCAAAAGAAACCACAACAACACACACAAAAAAACCGTCACGTACAATTGTATATCATGGGACAAAGTCACAAGGGAGATTTGTTGGTGAAAGACGCGGGTTTCAGACAAATTATAAAAAATTTAATTCATTTTTCCAACTATTTAAACAATTTTTTTACATTGCAATCATTTTTTTTTTAAAATATAAAAAAATTGAAAGAATGTGGTAAAGTAGATTTTTTTTATGATCTTCTATTTTGTATGCCCCTTCCATTTTTACATTTTAACTGACTTACCATTATTACTCTATTAAAATTATATTTACTAAATTATGTACCTATTTAATAAATCATTATTGTTAAAGGTCGAGTCAGTGATATAGAAAAAAAAATTAAATTTTTTGTTTAAATTGAAAAGTACTTCAACATTTTGTAAATAAGCATGAAGAACAATATTCTAATTGTGCTTAACAACATATTTTAGTAGGTTACACAGGCCCAAAGTCTGACGTATTAGAATAGTTCAAAGGCGAAAAAACAATACAATTTATAACGAAAGCCTAAAATGATGAAGTGAAAAAAATAGAAAATAACAGTAAATTCAGAATTTTTTTAATCTACATTTCTATAATATAAATTAGAAAAAATCTTAAATTATAAAATTGATTAGTTTCCAATTGCAATTATCTTCTGAACCACACTTTGTCTTGTATAATTGTATCCTACTGCACTCTATCTCCTAAACTGATAAGAAATAAACACAAAATCTAATTTCAATATTATTCAATAAGAAAAGTTAATCTACTTTGCATTAGGTGCATAAAATAATTTGAAGTTGCAAACTGGACAGCTACATATCATTGTCTTTATTCTGTTGTTTAAATATAAAAAAAATTAACCTAGTTCTAATCCTAATTTTTTTATATTAAATTTAATTATATGCTGATATTCTGCGGGGGAGTGTTCAAGTAAGGCCCATTATTCCGGTAAGGCCGTGCGGCCGTCTGTACGGCCGACACGTGTCCCGGAAAAAAAAAAATAAAAATTTCTGAACGAGTTTTTTTTTTTTTTTTTTTAAAACGAGTAAAAGTAATAGTTCAAAACTTATTATGGAATAATTCATAACTTATAAAAGGATAGTTCATGAATTATAATAGAATAGTTCATAGTGCAAAATTTATAAAGGAGTGAAAGTAATAGTTCAAAACTTATTATGGGATAGTTCATGAATTATAATAGAATAGTTCATGGATTATATTAAAAAGTAATAGTTCATGGATTATATGAGAATAGTTCAAAGTTTATAGGATAATAGTACATAAATTATAACATGGTAGTTCAAATAAATTTTCATTAGTTTCCGAAAAAAGAAAAAAAAAATCGTTTCAGAAAAGAGAAAAAAAAAAAAAACATTTTTTTTTTTTCGGGACACCTGTCGCCCTTACGTACGGCCGTACGACCGTACCGCAATAAAATGGCCGTACCTGAATATTTACCGATATTCTGCACCAAAATGTGTAAATATTAAGTTAAGTCAACTTTTAGTCACGTTATGAACTCTACGGCTGCTAAATGACACGATTTGTAATGTTATTTAATGTTTGATAAGTGACACAATCTTAATGTTTTTAAAATGATTTTATCGTAATAATTAAATATGATTTAGGTAATTATATATGTGAACTATGAACACGAATTAGCTACTAGCTAGACTTGCACGTGCCACCTGACGTATATTATAGATCAAGGTGCAAACCGTTGATTATACGATTATTATTTTTGGTGGAATTTGTAACCGATATATTTAAGTTTTTAAATAATTTTAATCTTTAGTTTTTTTAATATATTTTGATTCTTGGTTAAAATAGAGAAAAGCATACATTTTAAAAATATTTTAAATTTTTTCTTTCAAAATTATGTTTTTCAATTTTTAACTTTTTTTTTTGTGTTGATGTTAACATAATATTGAGTCGATGACAATTCATGTTTTGACTATAATATTGTTGATGCCGATAAAATTGATGATAATATCATTGATGACGATAAAAAAAAAGTTGTCTTATTAGCTTAATTTTTTCATGATAATGCAATTAGGGCCTGTTTACCTGCGGGTTTATAAACTTCATTTAGTTTATAAACCCGAGCTTTATTTGTTGGTGGGTGTTTACATGTAAATGGGTTTATTTTCGAATGGGTTTATTCGGGTTTATAAACCTCTAGAAAATAACCTCCTCAATCCAAGGTTATTTTTCTTGGATGAGTTTATTTATTCTGTATACCCGAAATTGCCCTCATTCGTATCTTTACAAATCCGACCCTAACATTCACATCCGTGAAATTCCTTTCTTTCAAAACAACCACATTATTGTCGTCCACAACTATACCTTCGAGATTTGATTTTTCGATTACCCTCCTATTCATATATATATTGGATTATTCTTTAATCTTTTTAGGGGTAAAAATGTATTTTGCACTAAAATAAACCCCAAAAAAACCTTAAAGTAAACATCCTAATCGAAATAATATATATAAACTGATCGAGTTTATAACCCCAAAAATAAACCATAAACCCATATAAACCATTTAGTTTATAAACCCGTAAAAATACAAACTTATAGTAAACAAGCCCTTAATGATAGTACGATGATGATGATAATATAGTTGATGACTACACAATTGGTGGTAATATTGTTGATGACAATACATTCAATGATGATACAATTGATAATAGTATGGTTGATAATAGTTGTTGGTGAAAGATTTTGGGAAGAAAGTAGTCTTTGATAATATAGTTGATGACAATACAATTGACGATGGGAAGTTGTTGATTATACAATTTGTGAAAGTATCGATGACGACAACACATTTGATGACACTGCAATTTATTTGAAAACAAATCCCAAAGAAATATTAATATTTTTCTCTAATAAAAAACCATTAAAAAATTAAAGGTTATATTCTCAATTATATAATTTCAAGTTATTATAATACTATTTTTATTCACTACATCAATTTGCGAGTATATATTTGTTGTTTTAAAAGATAATTTTATCTAATTTTATTAAATTAAAAACCAATTGCTTAAAACAATCATTTAACATTAACCTTCATGGCCACCCTATTCTTATAAATAAGTTTCCAAAAACAATAATTTTTCATTATTATTTTAAAGAAGAAAAGATTAAGGCCTAACCGAACCCAAATTAATTCAATAAAACACGAAATCTTGCCTTCTCTTTTTAAGCTCAATGCTTTCGAGTTTCGTCGCACACTTCATTTTTTGAATAGCAAGTAAAAGTAAAATTTGTGATTTTTGAATCATAACTTAGCTCTTTACGATTTCCCTTTTTCTTGATCTTCTTTCTCCAAAGAAGTATATATATGTGGATTCATGATGTGGAAACACATAGCGGGTGATAACACGCCATCTCCTCTAAATCGTAAAATCTTGGATTCAACACCACCATTTTCCTCAAATTTCAAAACTATTGATCATCTTAAATCTTAGATTTATTGGTCCTTCATCTATTGTTCATCTTTCGAGCTCTCAAGTTATTTCCTCTTTCCCAAATTGTCGTGACATAAACAAATAACAAAAGTTACAAGCAAATGATAAGTCCGACCATAGAATTATGAGAAGATTAAGGGCCCGATTGGTATTAATATCCTAATTAAAGGTATGAGTACGAGTATCACCCACATCCTGTGTTTTTTATTTTAGTATTATCGGTATTAAACGGATACTCTTGCATCCGAATTTCCCCACTTTTGATATATTAGTATTTTGGAAGGTATCACCGATTTTGTTCCTACGCTTTTCCTCTTCTCCCATTCTACATCTATTTCCTCTTCTCCCTCCCATACTCACCACTCCCTCTTTCTCCAGACCGTGGGGCTTCTTCATCGAAATTCCTATTCTCTGGCAACTTCTTCACCCTTTCGTTTACGAAAATCCCTTTTTTTCTTTCGCCCCTCCCTCATTGGATTTTTGTGAAAATTTCTCAAATCTAGAAAATTTTATCAAATCTGATATATGATATACTACAAGTTTACAACATATCAAACAAGATATCACATTAATCTGATACTCATATCTTAATATCTATACCCGATATTCATACTTGATATCACATATTCATATGATACCCATATCTTATTATCTATACCCGATATTCATACTTGATAACTGATATCAGAATATCAATACCAAACAACCCGTAATATATTTTTAGAATGATCATGAGTTAGCTAAGTCATGATTTTTTTTATAAAAAAAATTTATGGTAAGGTCGTTTCCACCGAAATTTTGTCTAATGAGGGAGTAAGATCAATACAAATAAGGGAGAAAATTGGAAGTTTGTGAATCCCTAATCAATGGCTTCGGTCAAACTTCGATTCTGCAACACAGTAAATCAAGACTTACAAAACATAGATTTAACTCACATGCAAAAGTACCATTGTCAAAGTACATATTTTATGTCGAGAGAAGATTGTCCTTTTCTTTTGGTTGTAAATTGTAACTAGAGTCGGTAACTTGCTTCAAAAATACAGATTTAATTAATCCAAATTCAAACCTAATTTCAATTTGATATATTGTAGAGATTTGATTGTCTATTTCAAAATTATTTTAATGATCACTTGCAGTATTCCTCAATCGTGGCTGGTGATATCTCCGTCATTTTTTACGGAAATAAAACACAACGATTTTTATGAAACGGAACAAGACGACTTGATCGAGATTTGCGTTCGAGTCGAACACAAATCTTGAGATTTGTGTTCGAGTCGACATCGTCAAACCATTGGTATGTGTTCTTTGTTAAACTTTCATCGTTCTGTGCATACTTCGATATTAACTACTTCAATGGTGTTGTTGCAGTTTGTGTATGCTTCTTATATTGTGTACGCATATGTATGTATTTAATCGTACATATTGTTTGTGTTTTTTGCTTAATTGTATACTTATTTAAATGTACATTGGTGATTGTTTTCAGTTATGTACCATATGCATCGATGTTACCTTCTAGTGGTACAACTGTACTATATTGTGTGGGTTTATTATGTACATAAAATAGTATTTCTTGTATCTGATATACGACATTTTGTGTACATGAATTATGTAAACATTTATGTAAATACTGTATTATATGAATATATGTATCTATTCAAAAGTAATTGGGCAATTTTGGTAACTAGGCTTTTTTGAAAAACTATAATAGTAACTAGACTTTTTAATGTTTCAATTAAGTAAATATACCCCAACCTTTTGTATTTATTCACAAACTCTACACACTCTTCTCTCAATGGGTATATTTACTAAACACAAAACTAAAAAAAAACCTAGTAAACCAAATTGTTTCAAAGGGTAATTATTGTATATGAAACTTTGTGTTTTGTGTACATTTTACTAGTTGGCTATTAGCAGTTACGTACCAGCAGATCAATGGACGTAGATGTATAAAATTGTGATGTGTGTAATTATGTATGTATTTACTATTTAGTGATTTATGTACATTTTACCTGTTGACTATTCATACATATGTAAACATTTATGTACATATGGTATTTTATGTAGATGTAGAGGATGAAGACGACGACTATTGAAGACAAGTTGAAGATGGCAACGGAGAATGTTGAAGATAGGTTGACGAGTTTCAATGGAGCAGATGAGAATAAGAGAGAGGACCGACTTTGAGATTTGAGGATTCACTTTTACAAATAGAAAGTTTAAAGGATTTGCATAATCTTCCTTATACAATTTTTTAAAAAACTGTTTTGAAATATTTGACAGATTTTAATAAATACAATTACCTAATTACATTAACTTTTTTCCTTATTTTCAGGCTATTTTAATTATTTTATCCTTATTCTTAATTAGAAATTTGATAGGGGTCTAATTAGTATCCAACAAACAAAAATTGTCTCACTAACTAAATTTTCTCTATTTGCATTCATTTAGTGAGATTTATATTACAATATTATAAAACTTGTTTCATACTATGTATTATAATGACTTTATTATTTTCGTATGTTCAAAGTTATTGTTTTGTTTTCCATTTATATCTGTGACTTGTTGAAAGATTCAGTGAGATTATTGTCAAACTAGGGTCATACCCATCGTGAAGTCCCAAACTATAAAATATCTTGTTTATAAATCTGGGTGTTACACCTCCCCTCGTGTTTCCCTTATTTCAGCTCATTGAAAATTATAAGGCCACCCATTATTACTTATTTTTAGGTGTGATTGTTTCTTACTCACAGTTTCATGACAATATATTCGACTACCGATTTTTCTAAATTTATTCGATGCACCAAAAATATTTGGTGCAACTTTCTAAAAACAATTCGATCTTCCGATCTTTCAATTTTGCAAAAAATCACACAAATAAAGAAAAACGGGAATATTTCACTCCCGTAATTCTATCTCCTACTCTAAGAGCAAGTTCACCCGTTCGGTTTTAACTGGTCGCCACTTAGATAAAGTGAATTGACAATATCCATTATTGAAAAAACGATGTACACCCGTTTTTTTTTAACCCGTTTTCTTTTGACATTTGGTAACCTTAAAATTTTCAAAAGTTAGAATTTTAACATTTGTTGTGATATTTCTTAACCGGGTACCAATAATATTATATTAATATGTAATCCCATTTCATTATATTTCTTCTAAATATATTTTTTAAACAAGCTTTTAAACAATATCTCTGCTTGATCAATTTAAAATAGTACTTTTACTAATATTTTAAAAGTATGTATAATGTGATTTATTTTAGGAAATAATTTAATTTTTTTATGAACACCTCATTTAAAGTTTTAATTTTTTATAGTATAATTATTTTTTATTTGTTCATACAAAAATAATAAAAGGTGTTTTTTTCTTCAAAAAAATTTCAAATTATACCATTAAAAATAATTAATAAATAAAAGTACATTAAATTTAATCGTTTAAAAAAATAAAATGGATGAAAACACTTGTCTATACTGTCATGTAATAATAAATAATATATAACCAATAACATTTATGGAATAATTTTTGACATTTAAATCCAACGGGTCAACTTGATGACTTGGGTCCAAAAAAAACTGAAACGACGGATCGAGGAAATAATTCTCCAAAATCTTTTTATATCTTGAATGGCCCATCGGCCCAACAGATCGAGGAATAAAAAATTGCATAAAGAAGCTTCTTACATGGAAAACCAGGAGAAAAAAAACAGGCCTGGTGTTTTTGAAGTATTCAACTGAAACGACAATCTCAAGACTCCAGCTAAATTCATATGTCTTCGAAGTTTCTCTCCTTGTCCTAATTATTTTCTCTTGCAAAGCCTTCAACCATGTCGCAGAACAACTGGGAAGCGGACAAAATGTAAGACCTTGTTCAATCGATTTACTTCTATCCCTTAATTGCCTTTCTTTTCCTGTCACGCTTGTTTGAAGACTTGCAGGGTTTTTTTGCTCCCAAAGTTTGAAAGTTTAATTGCACTGAATTTAAACTTGTGGGTTTGTTTGCCATCCCTTTTTACTTGGGTATTTAAGAAAACTTGGTTCTGGTATGGTTTGAAGTTCAAATGTTCTTAAGCTTTAGGTTTGGATTTTTGGGTGTTTTAAAGTTCTTGCTTAATGAAGTTGATCGAGTTCGATTTTCTGATGGAAAATTCCTTTGGTTTTTGGGGTTTTAGTTTCTGCTGTCATTTGAAATTTGCGGTTCACGTGAGCACGGATCTTGTACAATTCCTAATTGATAAAATTTTAGGGTTTTATTTTTTGTGTTTTGGGGTTAGGTTCTCACCCATGTGAAAATGGGTCCTTCTGAATATCGACTGTATGGATCTCTTCATGTTCCGCTCACCTTTTGTTTTGCCTTTTTAGGGTTATTCTGTCCTAAATGTGCCTACAAGTGTTCTTTTTAGGGTTTTGTTGGGTACTAATCGAGCTTTGATTGCCATAACAGGTTGGATGTTTATATACATGACTATTTCATGAAAAGGAAACTACTTAATTCTGCCAAGACTTTTCAACAAGAAGCCAAAGTCTCAACAGACCCTGTTGGTAAGGTTTAACCAAAATAAGACATGTATGTAATGGCATATAAGCCAACTTTTGTCTCAATCGTGAAAAAAGGGCGTATTCTTAGCTTTTGTTGTTTGCAGCTATTGATGCACCGGGTGGGTTCCTCTTTGAGTGGTGGTCTGTCTTTTGGGACATATTTATTGCTCGAACAAACGACAAGCATTCAGAACCGGCTGCAGCTTATAATGAGGTGTTCTTCTAAATTATGTGATTTGGCTTTACAAACTTCTCTGTCTTTTGGGACATGTTTTGTTTTTGGTCCACTTGGTTGTGCTCATGTACTTGTTACCTTATTTAAGCTGTAAATGTTAAAGGTCATTCTTTTGTAGCTTGCAATGTCTATTCCATGTGTATAGATTCCATCCATCATGATCTTCTAATTTAGAGGACAAACTTTTAGATTCCTTCCTTTGATTGAAAAACTGAAATTCATGTTGAAGGAATATCATTTACAAATCATTATTTAGTTTTAGAGTTATTTAGGTAGTTTTATGCATAAATGGAAAAAAGTGATGATTTTAATTCTGAACTTCCCTTTCAATACTAATGATGTTGGAAGGACAGAATAACAAAATTTAGTCCTTTGGAGAGAAAAATCTAAGTCGTATACCTTGTGACACTTTAAACTATGTTACCTGGAAACATTCAAGGGTCAGCATTTCCCATATCGGTTTACAAGGGAAACTCGGACACATGGAAACATGTTTCTTTATATTAAATTGGGACAACTATAATGTTTCCATCGTTTCCTGTTTCTGCACCCATTTCTTTGTAACATAGCATTCAGACTGCGTGTAGGTGCACTAATGGCAATGCGATGAAACTATGAAAGTAATGAAGGAGTAGAATTACCTCTTTATGGTGTTTATGGCTATGTCTTGTTGATTTATGGATTTTAGGGATTAATTTCTAGTGTTCTGACTGCCAACCTTTCTAATCTTGTCACACACACTCTGATTGAAACTTTAAGAGCTTTCTATTTGAATCAAGTATGAGACATTTAGAGTTTAAATTTTGCTGATATAATTAAGCCACAGAGTCAAATATCGAAAGCAAGAGAGGCACAGCAGCTTCAGCAACAGAAGTCACAGCAACAGCAGATGCAGATGCAACAGATGTTAATGCAAAGACAGCTTGCTCAACAACAGCAGTTGCAACAAGGGCAGCCTCAGCAGGGACGAGATGCTCCTCATCTTCTAAACGGAAATGGAAATGGATTAGCTAACTCTGACCCACTCATGAGGCAAAATCCAGGGACTGCTAATTCTTTGGCAACAAAGATGATCGAGGACAAGTTAAAGCTTCCCTTGCAGAGAGATCCCTCGGATGATCCTGCTATGAAGGTTTTTAGCTTTCAGCCTTCCGCTGAAGAAGCTATAGAAGTTACCCTTTTCTTTTATTTACATTATATCTGTTTTATGTGGATGATCTACTTACTTGGAAAATACCGTCCTTTTCAGCAAAGGTTCGGGGACTCTGGGCCTGGTGGTCAGCTTTTGGATCCAACTCATGCATCAATGTTAAAATCGGCTGGAGCTGTTGGTCAACAAGGTGCAGGGTGAGTGTTTGAACGGGCATCTACCTATTTTTTAATACTTTCTCGGTAGTTTCCATAGGTGACAAACTTTGATTCTATCTGATTTTTTAACTGTTTTTTAAAATTCTAAGGCAAGCATTGCATGGTGCGCCTGGAGGTATGTCAGGGAATCTGCAACAATTTCCAAACCGGAACCAGCAACATCCCCTTTCAGCAACTGTATGTGTATATCATCACGTTTTTACATTTTGTTTTTCAGCAAGATTTAGTGTTCAAGCATGACTGTCTTGTATTCCTTATGAGGTTTTCACGTAGCTTCTACACTATTATGTGTGTTATTTACCTTCATTATGTCAAACTGTCAATTGTAGGACATTAAGACTGAGGTGAATCCAATGCCTAACACAAGAGTTGCTGGTCCAGAAGGATCTTTAATGGGCGTTCCTGGTAATTTATTAGACTCTATCAGGATCAGTATTTGCGAGTTTTCCAACATAGTCTTTTTTTTCAAACCTATAAAAAGAGTCTCCTTGAAAAAGTTAATTGCATTTGCATATCAATATAATTGTAAGATGTTTCAAGGAAGTCGAGATATAAAAGGTCTAACGTGTAGGACATGAATTGTGTCTATAATTTTGTACAGTCAAAAGGCTAGGTTTCTCATACAAATATTGACATGAACCTGGATTGGAAGTGTAGATTTTCCTCTCACTGGTATTAGCCAATTATATCAAAATAGTTGTATCATAATCATTTTTGATAATTTATAACCTTTTTATAGGATCTAATCAGGCTGGTAACAGTTTGCCATTGAAAGGCTGGCCACTGACTGTAACTGTAAGTATCTACATTGTTTTCTTATGTGTGGGTATGTTTTTGTGTATGTGTTGCATTCGTTTAATGATATTAGGCAAAAGGTGCATTTGACTATATGAGCATTTAAATGTGCCTTTCTTCATGTTGTTTGTCTTCTTCAGGGAATGGACAGTCTTCGAATTCAGCAACAGAAGTCCATGATGCAGTCTCCCCAATCTTTCAATCAAATGCAGCTACATCAACAGCTTTTTCTTCAAAACTTGGCATCTCCATCGATGATGGACATGGAAACCAGAAAAATGAGGATGCTCTCTAATTGTCGGGGCATGGGGCTTGGGAAGGATGGCCAGTTAAACCCTATTGGTGAGGTGGTTCCCAATGTTGGATCACCTGTGCAAGTTGGTTGCCCTGTTTTGCCTCGTTCAGACAACGATATGCTAATGAAGGTGCTATGCTTGATTGAGCCTCTCTTGACCATAAAACCCTTTATTGGATCTTGTTTATATGGTTATGATTCTGTCTGTCTCGTGCTTGTTTCATGTACTCTTATATGTACCTGAATGGTCTAGTATCTTGCAGCAACAGCTGCAGAACAGCCAAGCACCACAACAAAATCCACAGAATCCACTTTCAAGCCAACAAACTCAGATTCTGAACCAGCTTCACCAGCCAGATAAAGTGGTAGGGGCTGGGAGCATGACGATGGACGGTAGCATGTCCAACACCTTTCGTGGGCACGATCAGGTTTGTGAATCGATAATTCTTTAAGAATTAGCATCTGTATGTTGGCTTGTGCAGTGTCTTAGCAACTTTGTTGTTTCTTTCAAATTGTTAATAAGGCTTCAAAGAATCAATTAGGACGTAAACGGAAGCAGCCAGTTTCCTCATCTGGCCCTGCCAATAGCTCAGGTACCGCTAACACTGCCGGTCCATCGCCGAGTTCAGCGCCTTCAACACCATCTACTCACACTCCAGGAGATGTCATGTCCATGCCTAACATACAACACAATGGTGTTTCTTCTAAGCCTATTAGCATGTTTGGCTCTGATACACTCTCATCAGCACCAAATCAGTTGGTAAGTTATGATCATGTCTTCTATTTACAGTTTGCTTTGAGGTTGTCTTCTTGTCTGCATATAATTTCATGTAACCATCAATGAGGAATCTTTGCACATACCATGCAACTAGTCTGTTCATTTTAACTGTTCCTATTCTGTTTATACCTTGTTTCGATTACCTTCCCATATGAGGTCTGTAATGGAGGATTGAATATTTAGGCTGATATGGGCCGGTTTGTTGATGATGCAACACTGGATGATAACGTGGAATCGTTCTTGTCTCAAGAAGAGGCAGACCCTAGAGATTCCATGGGTCGGGGTATTGATGGTGGGAAAGGTACTACTTCCCGAACTTCAGGCTTACTATCGACTTACATTAATTACACCGGAAGCTAAATGTTTGGGACTGCCTGTTAATTAAGGGCTATCTTTGTTTGACAATTTAGGTCCACTTAAAGAAATTACTCGTATACAAGCCAGTGGAGACAAAGTGATCTGTTGCCAGTTCTCATCAGATGGAAAGCTATTAGCCACTGGTGGACGTGATAAGAAGGTTAGTTCCCTTATAAATACCACGAGGAGATGGCTATTTTGATTCTAAACCAATTTCTTGGCTTTTAACCTATATGCTTGCTGCCTTTTGTAGGCAGTTTTGTGGTCCGCAGAAACTTATGGTCCAAAATCATTTCTTGAAGAGCACACACATGCTATCACGGATGTCCGCTTTAGCGCAAATGTGTCAAGGTTGGCGACCTCATCATTTGACCGAACCGTCAGGGTCTGGGATGCTGATAATGTTAGTCCAATCATTAACTGAAAGTCAGACTTCATATGAAATACAACCAGAAATAAAATTTTCTTAGTCTTATTATCACACTTTTGGCTATTATTGCAGCCAGGGTACTCCCTTAGGAATTTCAATGGTCACTCGGCTGCTGTCATGTCACTTGATTGCCATCCAATCAAAGATGATTTTATATGTTCTTGTGATGACAACGGTGAGATACGATATTGGAGTATCAACAATGGTAGTTGCCGTCAAAAGTTTGAGGTAATCAGCTCTTGTTGGGTCATTTCGTGTGTAACCCTACTCAAAAGAATAAGGGCTTGTTTGGATGCATAGTAGTGCAAGTTATATACTATTTGCATTTTGACCTATAATACATACCAGGCTACCAGCAGATGTGCAGTTTGAATGCCTTGCATTATGATGTGACAATCACCGACTAGATATAAAACATATACTATATTATGCTACATTTTACACTTAATACTACATAATTGCATTAGAGCGCATGACATCCAACATACCTAAGTAATCAAATTTTGCTTTTATTGAATTTTCAGTTCCAGAGTGGCATGACTCAAGTCCGGTTTCAGCCATGTGTGGGGAAGTACCTAGCTGCTTCTGCTGATAACTTAATCTCTCTCTTTGATGTGGAGACCTATACCCGGGTTCAAGCATTACAGGTCTCCAAGTAGTTTCTTTCTAGGCAAAACTGTAAGATTATAACTTAAATCACTTTCTGATTCTCTTTGGTTTCTCATTGTAGGGACATAACCAAAAGGTTCAGTCAATGTGCTGGGATGTTGGGGGAGAATACCTAGCATCCGTAAGTGAGGATTCCGTGAGGGTATGGTCGGTCAATAACAACAAATGGCAATCCCTTTACGAGTTGAACTGTAAGGGCAATAAATTCCAATCGTGCGTCTTCCACCCACTCTATCCTCAAGTCCTGATCATCGGTTGTTACCAGGCAAGTTCATCCTCATCTCTCTCTCTATATACCTATATTTTCACAGGCTTGTCTTTACCGTTCTCTGTTTTAATTTTGGTAGAGCCTTGAGCTGTGGGACATGGCGGAGAACAGAACAATGACAATGCCAGCACACGACGGGCTGGTGGCTGCGTTGGCTGCATCACCGATTACTGGCATGGTAGCTTCAGCAAGCCATGACAAGTATGTCAAGCTCTGGAAGTAGTTGAGTATAGCTTCAGCTTCTCTGAGATCTATAACATGGGATTATTTGGTCTCTTGTTTAATTTGTAATGCATTCTGTAATTTTCTTTTTAGAGGAATGCCATTTCTAGGTAACATTTGGTTTGGTGTATTTAGGTGGGAAATAGGCTGTTCAACTTGCTCTCCTCAACTGTTTTGTAATCCAATCTTGTATGACTAGTCAATTATATGGTGGGTTATCCTCTTCTTCCTTGCATTTCTTAGACAGTGATACAGTTTATCTAAAACACTTTACACCATATGAAAAAATCTTTGGTGTATCACTCTCTCTGTACTTTCAGATGTCTTTGTTATCGATGGTCACGCTTTTACAAAGAGCCGAACCTAAATTTTATACAAGATTTAAAATGTGTTCCTATTCCACTCGTTTTTGAAAAGTGAACGAGTCGAACTTTTTGAAAACCGAGTTAATTTATCTGAATGAGTCAAGCATAGACATGCTCAAACTCATGCATGTAACCTTTAAGGCCCGTTTGGTTTGAACTTCGGAAACGGAAACGGAAACGGAATGGAAACGAATCTAGTCCATATGTATTCCCTTATTCATGAAAGTTGTTGAAATCATTCCTTGTGATTTGAAGTAATTGAAGTTGAATTTGATTACTTTTGATACCCTATAGGGTAACAAAATATGGGGAGACAAGTGCATTTTACATGTAAAAACAAGGAATGATTCCATAGAATTTCATGAATATGGATATACATATGGACTAAATTAGTTTCCATTCCGTTTCCGTTTCCGGAGTTGGAACCAAACGGGCCCTAAAATGTGTTCATATTCAACTCGTTTTGAAAATAATTTCGAGCCAAACAACTCGTCTCATATAACTAGGGTTGTGCATGTAAATTGATAAAATCTTAGACCGTAGACCAGACCGGGGCCGGACCATAACGGTCCGGTTTGTACCTAGGTTGTACAATTTTGGATATTTCGGACCGGACCGGACCGGACCGGTTTGTACCTAAATTGTGCAATTTTGGTGAGTTTTTTCGGTCCAAAATCGGATCCGGACCGTTCGTAGCTTACGGACCCGGGTTACGGTTTTGTATGGTCCAAAACCGGACCGGACCGTAACCTGGGTTTTCAAAAAAACCTGGACAGTAACCGGGCCGTAAATTCCGGTCCGGTCCGGTTTTCCGGTCCGGTCCGGTTTTGCACAGCCCTACATATAACAGTTTACCAATCTAAAATCATTGCATGAAGACAATGTTCGGCCCAAATACCACTGCCACAAGGCCCATAATACCAGACGGCCTATCAGGCCCACACCAACGTCTGTCACAAACCCCCTCCCACCAACCTCGCCTTTTGCTGCCACCCTCAACTCCTCCACAGCCTCCTGCTGCAAGTTTCAACACTCCATTTCCAACTCCAGATGATAGCTTTTCCCCCTAAGTAGAAGATGATAGTTTAGTTCAAGAAGTTTCTGTTGAATATACGTTAGCAATCATCATGTTTTGAGCTGAATTTTTTAGGTTAGCTGACACAATTTTGTTCATCTTTCGATAGATGAGATTTGAACCACGAAAGAGATGGCTTCTGCAAATTCATTGTGGAATTTCACAAAAAAGTTTGTGACATTTGGGATAATAGGGCTAACGGTGTCTGATCGATTTGCAAGTATCATGACTATTCGAGGACTATCCATGTCTCCGACGATCAATCCTGAAAATAATTCCTTCATGGGATTAAGATGTGGTAGGTTTAATCAGAACAGTTTGATTAACAAAATATTCGTTTCATGACAGCTATCATTGAGTTTACGATTTTGTGCAGATGACCGTGTTCTGGTGGAGAAATCCTGCCTTCAGAATTATAGATTCTCGCTTGGTGATGTCGTAGTTTTCTCGTAAGTCTTGTTGAGTTGTTTTTAGTGCTTGAAACATTGAAATGTCAATTTCCTAGAAGGAGCTTTTGATCAGTGCTGGAAGAAATTGCTAGAACTGTAAAACATCTGTAATTGTTTGAATTGTACTAGAATTGAATGGTAGCTATTTATCTCGTGTAATTTCAGTGTTTGAGCTCTAAATCCTACTCGTAATTATTGATCATCTATCTGTGTAGCTTCTTTGCATTTGAAGATTTGGTTACATTTCATAATGCAGGATGGCCTTCGAATAGGGTAGTTTACTTACATTGTATCTGGCTGAGTTAGTTCTGTGTTTATTGTAATTACCGATATCTTGTTCATCTGTTAGGGTTTGGATGCATATTCGAGTTCTGATACTACTCTTTTCCTCATTCTGACTTTAAACAGTTCGCCGAGTAATCATAAGGAAAAAATTATAAAGAGAATAGTTGCTTTGCCTGGTGACTGGATTAGTTCATCGTCTTCATATGATACAATCAAGATCCCTGATGGACATTGTTGGGTGGAAGGGGACAATTCTTCTTGTAGCCTTGATTCAAATACTATTGGCCCGGTATGTTTCTGTACATGGAATTGGTCTGTTCATCTGTTGCACTTATTTTCTTAAGCTTCCATTAGCATTTTCAGTTAAGAACATCTACATTAGGCTTTATCTAGATATAACCTATAGAATGACATCTCTGATTCATTGATTGCATTCTTCAGAGGCTTGGTCCTATCTTGAAACTGCATCAGTATCAGAATCTAAAGAGTGTTTAATTATCCTCTTATTGACTCTATGGAACAAGGATGGAAACAAAGCTTTGAATTGTTAACTTTTACAAGTATAATTATGCAAGTTTTACTGTCATTGCTTAGACTGATGCCATAGGAAATGGACATGCTTCTGCGTTTCCTACTAGGTGGAGTGACCTTTTGATACGTCCGTAACGTCCCCAAGCTAGAAACTCTTAACAGATATTTCACATTACATTGTTTTAGTTGCTGAATTCCTAGGACCAAGTCTTTTGTTTACTATAGGTTTCAGTTATTTTGGCTTCTGCATTTGTGCAGCATCAGATTTGAATGTTAAATTGAAATACAAAACCGAGGATTCTTAAAATTTCTTGTATAAGAGATTCTTAGCACAAATCATGCGCCTTGCAAGATTCTTACTACACAGTCTTAAGAGTTAGTGAGATTCTAACATATCTTGGATTTGTTAAAAAACAGCCTCTTCTAAAATTAGAGGTTTTGTAAACTATTTATAGCCATGAAATGAGAAGTGTATATATAAATTGACCGCTATACGCTATGCTCTTGTACAGATTCCCTTAGGATTGGCGCAGGGAAGAGTAACACATATTGTATGGCCTCCTCCTCGAATTGGAGGAGTGAAAAGACTAGTTCCTCAGGACAGACTAGCTTCCTTCTAAGCATCTACTTAGCATAATCATATTCTTTAACCAATTTCTATGGTTATATTACTTATGTATCACTGATTTGACGATCACAATTTGTTTTTTGTGTCGTTCATTCTACAGTCCATACAATTTTGTCAGCTAAAGTTGGCTTCTTTGATTTCATAACTGAAATTTTGTCATTCATAGGTAAGATTGAAACAATTTGGTGATGCTACTTTCTTGTTCAGTTGATTTTCTTTCTTAATGGGAATAGCAAAAACACACCGGTCGTGACTTTAAGACATCATATTTACTATTTTGAACCCGTCCCATGTGCAATTGCAACAGTTCACAACATGCTATATACATTTCAAAATTATTGCACAATGGGCACCAATTAACTAAGGGTTTAGTTACGATGAACAATACCCATTAACTAATAATTGATTTAATGTAATCATTAGGAATATGTTTCTCGTACTTAGTCTTCCTCTCTGTTTGATTCTTTTTCTTGTACGGCTATATCCGTTTCTAATTTACTGTATCATAAGAAAAAAAGGGTTAGGATCGGGTATCTAATATTAAATTGCTAGTTTGAGCTTAATTAATTATTGTACATCAACTTAGCATATAAACTCTTAGTCCCCGTTTGGTTGTAACTTCGGAAACGGAATGAAAACGAATCTAGATCATATGTGTATTTGTTCATGAACAATGGTATACTAATAGACTAGATTCGTTTCCATTTAGTTTTCGTTTTAAAACCAAACGAGCCCGTATATTCTAAGGAAATTATATCAGTAATCTTACGATATAAAAAATTTTTGTAGGACAAAATTTCTATTTTCTGTTTAATGATATAAATGTACGCATTGAGATTTAGGGTGTTCAGACCGGTTGGACCGGATATTATGGGTCCAGTCCAGATTCGGACTGGGACCAGGACATCCAGTCCGAACTAGAGGACCGGAATTTTCAAAACTGTGGACGCAGGATGGTATCAGAACGGAATTTCGGTCCAACCCGAGTACGTCGACATGGGTCACTAGTTTTTCCCGGTCATGGACCCGGACCAGAAAGTACCCTATAACTGGACCGTGGACCGGATCTGATCCAGGTGAGGACCGAACCATAAAAGACCGGTCTGATCAAAAGTGCTGGGCCCTATTGAGATTACTCTCCATTACCCAGCCGTAATTTGCTAGAATCGCGGGAACAAATCAAGACTTAACAACCTTGATAAAATAGTATGCAAATTTGGGTTCACGTTACTATATACTTGATTGAGGGACCCAAGCAAATTAAATGTATACAGATCCATGATTAAAGAGCAATGGATTAGGCCTCAATAAGAGCAACTCGAGAATCTTCTTTGAATCCCTTATCCTCACTTATCTCAATCAATTTGTTGTTTGTTGAAGTATTAATAACTTTATTAAAGACTTTTTAGCTGGTTAGTGAATCCAAACACCCCATCATTTGCTCCCACGTGGAGCACATGGCAAGGGAGAATTTATAGATGGTTCGTTATCATCGAAATAATTTGGGTCAATAATATTGGTAGGGAAAATTACGACAAGCTACCCACAAATTGGTATAGTTTTTTCTAGAATCGCAGGAAATTCCGTTTAGGGGGTTTTGGATTAAACTGTCCTTTAAAATTTTTTGAGAAATTATAATTTCTATTTAGAAAATAGAAATATTAAAAATTGAAAGACATGTAAAATAACATTACGACGGTTCTTGATACACGTTCATCTAGTGGGTCTTTAAACACTGTACTTCAAATTAAAGTTTGTCTTTTACTATCATTATTATTACTATTTTGGTTTAAGACTATCATTATTATTTATTACATAATGTAATCATGAAATTTTTTAAAATTTATATCTATAATATTTATTTTATGTAGGGGTGGGCATTAATCCCGCTTAATCCCGGTCCCGTCCCGATCCCGGCGGGATTTGGAAAAAAAAAATGTGTATCCCGTCCCGTCCCGTGAAAAATTTGCGGGACGGGACGCGGGACGGAGACTTCCCATCTCGTCTAATCCCCTCCCGTCGCGCATATATATAAAAATAATATTTTTATATTTTTATATATATTATATTGAGAAATATCATACATAAATTATAATTTTTAAAAGATATTTTAAAAAATATTTTTTATATTTTTAAAATTGTTAGTTCGATAATTTTTCATATGTCATTCATTCATTCTTTATGACTTGTTTGGTTGGATCTAAAATAGTAGAGGTTCTACTCTCCCTTAATTTAGTCCGTTCGCCGCCTTGCTCTGTTCCGTTCCATCGCCGTCCTTGCTCTAGTCCGTTCCATCGCCCTTGTATTTGTGGATTCCCACAAATGTAATCGATAGTTAAATAAATGTAATTTTCTGTAAATTATTTGTTGTTATTTTTTGAATGTGAATCGGTAAGACACTTTGATATAACTTGAATTTGTTTTCAATATATTAACTACTAATGTAGGCGTCATGAATCAATAATTAGGTATCGAGTTTATTTTCCGATCATTTGTTTCTTTAAACATGAGATAAAACAAGCATACATATTAAATATAATCGGTGCATAATTTGTGCGGGATTTGTCTCGTTCCGTCCCGTCCCACATGGGACAAGGCCCGCGCGGGACGAAGAAAAAAAGTCATGAATCCCGTTCCGTCCCATGCCATGCCCACCCCTAATTTTATGGCATATACTTTACAAATTTTAGAGCGTATATTCTATATTTAAAATCACAATAAAAATAAAAGATTATTCAATCTTCACCAGTAATCATAATAAAAAAAAACGATTATCCAATCTTCATTATACTTGTAATTTATCTATTATGGACGAATTTTTATGAAAAATATTATAACATATCACTATTATAGATATAAAGGTAACCTAAAGGATACCGAAACGAAAGTCCTAAAATTCATACTGGATAAGATAATGGTAGGTGAGCACCGATAAGAACTATATACAAATTTTGCGATTAAAAATGCAATATTAATGACAATAATAGAACCATTATAATTGTTGCTAAAGAATGTCATTAAAACTATTTTTGGGAGACAAATAGCGTGATAATTCGGGTAACGTTCGCTCCACAAACAGAGGCTCATAAATGGCTTAGCTGTATCCATGTGACCAAGAAAGCTGGATCCCAATCATAACAGCTAAACCCTTTTTTCGGAAAAGAGGGGCCTACCATTCCTGATTCATCATTCATAAGAAGAAAAAGATTACACATCAAAAGCTAATTACAGTGCAGTATTACATCTTCATTCTGCTTTTTGGGAACAAATAACGAACGTATTTGGGAGAAGGGAGAGGAGAAAATTAAAAAATAAAAATTAAGAACAAAGAGAAAAGCATATATATAAATGCATATGGTAAGAGAGATTTGATCCTGCACAAGAGTAAATGCGAAGGGTGATGTGATGGTGTGATTATGATATCTTACTAGGCATTTTCAGCTGGATCATGACCCAATTCTCCGAAGTTCTTGCCGTGTTTCGGTCGCCACTCGGTCCGAGCTCTTAGTATCTCGGCACCATCCTCGAGCCTAAGCATGTGCTGACACTCGACGTGACCGGAGCCGGGTAACCCGCCCACATTCGAATCTGCTACGGTAGCGAGAGACTGAAGGACGTTGTCCTTTCCGCATTCCCTCCTGTATTCGAGGGTCATACCCGAGAGCTCGTGGTTCTCCACTATTGACTGTGGAGCACTCTGAGCAAATACATACCATTTTAGCTTATGAGCACTCTGAGCAAATAAATGTGTGTAGATGTAGATAAGATTACCTCAAGGACCCAGCCGATGTACTTGACGTTATTAACATGCTGGTTAACATCCAAGTCAGTCCATCGAGGCTGTATATTCGAAGGAAAGACCATTAGAGTGGAACACGGTATAAATGTGTGTAGGGTGGGAATGAAGAAAGCTTACAGTTAAACCACTCCTGATATATTCAGCAGAATTATCGCTGAGTTTGGGTAGCTTCCTCCCGTCTTCATCTATGACAGGAGGTGTGTCCATGAAGTAAGGTCCGATCTCTGCACGGACCTCATCTGGCATTTTTGACAACTTCCGTGTATGTTTATTCATCATCACCCATACACTGCAATATGATTAATCACAAGGTGTAAATTATCGAGCTTAGGCTGTTGGTGTATTCAAATTGAAGTTGTAGTATAAATAATAAGATTACATAAACCATTAGTGTGCAAGTTGAGAAGAAGAAAGATACGAGATGGTCAAAGAAAGATACAGAAAACTAAGAAAATAAGCTGACCTTGATGCTCTTGTCAGTGTTTCACCAGTTTTACAATCACGGACAAGCCAATCACGACGCATTCCATTTTTTCCTGATGAGCTAACCCAAGTATCTACTTGAACAACATCTCCCCTGAGAAGATATTGCAAGAGAATTCAATTAATTTCATACGATGGCAAGCCTTCAATCACTAAATTTCAAGAATTCATAAACTCAAATAGGGTGTACAGGCAAGCCAACACGATTGGTAAGCCTCACTACAACTAAAAGGTACATAGCCTACCATGTTGGATAGCGATCCACAAGAACCTGCATCCGAGTTACCACCCATATCAAGTTCTTTTTACACATCTCTGGGGTTGAACCAAAGCCATCACCCATGAGCCCTGCAGTCTTTACATGGTTGAGTGCTGTTTCCTGCAAAACACATTCGAGATATAACAACACTATTACATCCCAACATCCATTTCATATGTTCATTGTCGCAAAAATGCAATTTCACCAGTATAAATCCCAAGTGGTACCTGTAAATGATTCATTAAAGTCTCTATAGATGCTGTCCGATCAGCACCTATTTCATAGGATCGTATAGAGAAGTTCTGACGAAAAACAAAACCATCTTGCACAATTCTGCCCAAACCAAATGGGTCAATGAACATATCTGCCATGTCAGGACGTTTAGCCTTCCATTCAAGCATCATCCATTGCTTCTCTGCAGCCAAAAAAATGGTTGTGATTGCAGCAAGAAGCATGCTCCAATCAGGGAGCTGGTTGATGAAGGTCCTAGGGGGAGGTGCATCATCTGTCTTGACACACTCAAGTGCAGTTGATAGACCAACTGAAGAACCATTAATCTTAGGAGTTGCTTGTGCCTTGGCTTTGACTTGTAAACGGCCAGACGACGGTGATTTGGTCTTGAAACCACAACCATCCAAGTTAGACGGAGTCCCCGCTCCTAGCTTTTTCTTAGAACCCGAATCTGATGGTGTGATGGGAAGGAATGCAGAAGTTGCAGCAGTGGCAACCATGGTTACAAAACCGAAAAACTATCAGCAGACAATATTTTATCAGCAATCCCCTTCACCTAAACAGGTGTACAGATCCACAACAAAATGTCACTTTATTATATCAGCGATATCAACTGTGATCACGTCAACTGTGCTCTGTGCGGCATCCCGAAGAATGAACCTGAATTCAACCAGATCAGAAGGCTAATCAGATAACTAGTAAGTCAAAATCTCAAACAGCCTAGCAACTAAGATAAACATTCATTTAAAAAAACCTCGCTCAAGTTTAACCAGCCTACTCGTGTAAATCTACAACCGCAAGAAACTCAAAATTTGAAGAAAAAATGTACCCAAAAAACTGCAAGGAGTTGTTAGGACTAACACGAAAGCTCAATTTCCCAACAAATATGAAGATTAAAAATCTTATATTCCCGATTCACATATATGTAGTCAGGAAGAAGAATGATGAACAGTAGTTCTCAATGCGAGAAGAATCGGAACCAAAATTAAAACGCGTTGCACCAAAAAACACCTGTCGAATTTTGGATTAGAGAAACTTACAAATACTTGCGTGATTTTTAAAAAAAGAAGAATATTTATTCTTTGATGCAAAAGAAAAAAGAACACGAATCACTAACAATTTGCTGAGTAAGAGCTGCTATGAGAGAAAAAATCATGAAAATAACGCAAAATCAGCCAAACCGGAGGAAAAACAACAGACAGAAGAGGACCAAAACGAAACGTTCATATTCATCCTCACAACAAATTTACAGATCTGACTCAAATCACTCAAGCAAGACAAACAATGACAACCGGACTCAACAGAATTCGACTTCTGCACAAAAAATTCTTATACATTCATACTCATCCCCACACATGAGAATCGCCTTCATAAACGAAGAAAAGTGGTAACAGATCAGACAAACAGGTATCAGATCAAATCGATTGACAAAACTGACCTCAAATTAAGATTAATATGAATGTCAGTCGATCAGATGTAAACGAACGCTAGCCGAAGATTTCCTGTAATCGCCAAACACTTTCTCCCTTTCTCGATTCTTCTCTTCTTCGTTGTCTCTTCTTAGGGCTGCCTGGTTGGCTGGCAATGGCAAAGCTGAAAGTTCAAAATCTTTTTTTCTTCCTTTTTTCGAAATTATTTATAATTAATTTCGATTTTTAGTTTTTGGAGACGTGAGGGTTTTCGTTGTAAACAGCGAGAGAAGGAAAAAGCAAAAGGCGAAAAATAAAATGAAACGGTGCTCCTTTTTATAGCGCCCCTGGCCCTCCAATTTAATTTAATTTTTTTTTAGGTCTCCTAACTTTTTTGGATTTTACTAGAAGAAATATTCAATTTTTTTGAGCTTCCGATTATGCCCTTGGGTTTTACCTTTGACTAATGTGCTTCAAGTTCCAGCATTTTCTTTTATTTTTTAATTATTTTATACACGTTATAAGATTTTGCTTCCTTTCTTGCGTGCCACCTGTATTGTTGAATCCTAGTAATCTACTACCTAAGCCAACTGGGGTTGGCCGGGTCGGGTGAAAAACGGGTATTGATAATGAAGTATGCCCATTTACGACGCACTTTGAGTTGTTTCTTTTAGGGGGAGCATCTCCGAATATCTGATCCGAAAATTCGGATATCCAATCCGACAAACTTTAAAAAGTCCAATTCGGAACCGATCTGAGAACTTCCGGATATCCGGCAGTTTATCCGGACGATATCCGATCCGGATATCCGATCTGTTCCGAACATTTATTCTTAAATTAGTCGGATATATCCGATCCGACTTTTCCTCTAAACCTCGATCCGTATCCGATCCGATTCGAAAATATGTCCGAATCGGATCGGACTCGGATCACCAATTGCCTGATATCTTCGGATTCGGAATTTTCCGGACCGGATTTTCTGATTGGTCGGATCGGATATTTTTGCTCACCCCTAATTTCTTTATGGATAATCTAGAATTTGGTGATAGTTATAATAATAATGTTTCTTATGGCTTTTTTTTATTTCTAAGTAATAAAAAATAATAATGTCGTGATAGTCCAATTTCATTATTTCTTAATATTTGCAAACAAAATATGTGTAGTGTGATTTTACACATGTTTGACTAGTCAAGATTCAACAATCAAGCAGCCTAATATATAATTTGATACGATATTTGAAGTGTTCCCTACAATAAACTAGAAGGATAAGCCAGTGGTGTGGATGGCTTTAGAAATATGTTTATATATTCATTTTTATATAACTTAGTGTTTATTATTAATATTATATATAAAGTTTTTGTGTATATTATTCACCAATAAAATCATACATTATTACATAAAATATCATAAAAGATATGACAACTTTATGAGCCCATAATTTGTACATTTTATATATATGTATAATGTAAAATTTTGATTCTATGGAACTATTGGGTTAATAGTTATAAGGATCAAAAATTATAATATTATGTAGGTAGAATTTTCATGTGTAGTCTTTTAGTTTATGGGCTTATAGCCGGGAGTTATTATCTTAGTGACACGTCAATCTCTATATATTAAGTTTAACAGTATTTGATTAATGTTCTAAAAACTAAAGTTACGGTTCAAAACATAAGATATGAATAGACTTAAAAATGAAAATAAATAAAATAAAGTCTTTGACAAGTTGACAAGGGAGTGTGAAGATCTCACAAGTCACAATATCGACGTACGATATAAGGATCATAGTGATTCGTCATGAAGAACCTTCGGTGGAGCATTGACAATGGAACATTGTCCACGTGGGAACGCAAACGATACTTGGGTCAGTTTGACAACGGATGATTATTTAGATGAAGAATTAAGTGGATGAAATTGTTTAAGAGGGTGAATATGGATATAAGTGAAATGAGTGTTTGGTAAAATTACGAAAAAGTATGTCTAATATTATTTTTATAGTTGAAAGAGATGAAAAAGTGAGGGGTAAAAGTGAGATTAGACCCTCAATAATCTTCATAATCCCTATACTCAAAGTTTTGCCGGATTACAAAATTCTGATAATCTAATTCCTTTAATCTCGGTAATCTAATCCCTTCAATCTTCTTAATTTATTTTTCCCTTTTAATTCTCATAATCTTAATCTCCTTAATTTATGCTGCCACCAAACGGAGCCAATTATCAAGTGACAAATCGTCCATCAACGTGAAAAATAGCTTACAAATTAATAACCTAAATAATGTGTGATACGTTTTTTTTTTTTAATCGAAGTGTTATTAATCCGTTTGAAAATCACTAGTTTATCGGAGGTGAAATTTATTGATATACAGTTATAGCTGAAAGCCTGAAACATACTGATTAGTTAGTAGGTTGTTGGTTCTTTTTTATAAGTTTGATGAGTATTTTGGTTAACAAAATTTTTTTATAACTAATGTAAGTGTAAAAATATAAATAAAAATATTTAAATATTATTTTTAATTTTTTATAGAGTTATGTTCGGACTTTATCTTATGAAAAAATAATTTTTTCATAAACTTTTTCCGTATAACTTATGTAATACATATTTTAAAATTTTAATATAAACTAACATAAAAAAAATCCACAATTTCATCTCCCAAAATTTCTAAATTTTAAAATAAATTCCAATAATTATCATAAACTTCCTCCATATTACAGAAAAAGGTTTAAAATTCAAATCTGTTGCCTTCCAACTTCCAAGTCAGTGTGAAACTCAACTCAAAACAAAAAGGAAAGGTCTGAGAAATTCACAATATGTTTACCGTTGACGAATTTGGATGCCGTCATGGATGATTGAAATGGCTTTGAATATTTGACCAAATTTTCAATCCCCTTTATAAATATATCGAATAAGAGAAGCTTCTAATGTTCTGTTCAAATAATAGGGTGGTCAATTACACTATATAAATGAGTTGCATCATCGATTTTTACCCCAACAATTTATTTTTATTATCTTTTAAAAATATAAGCACAAATTCACCAATATGTATATATATATATATATATATATATATATATATATATATATATTAGCACAAATAAAATATTAAAAAGTGTTTTAAAAATAGTGTGACCATAATTTGTTGGAGAATAATAAAATTAACAACAGTAAAAAATGGTGACCTTTAAATTATTAAACTTAACATCATACGTTGGTATTATTTTAAAAAAATTATATAGAAAAGTTACATTTGTAAAGAACAATTTTTGTGAGGTATTTGTGATGCTTTTTTTAAAAATTTATAAACTTTTTTATAACATATGAAAAATGATTAAAAAAAATATTATACATTAAATAAAAATTATACAACAATCTTTCATAAAGGATCAGCTTTAATCTCACGTGCGAATAATTTTAATTATATATCTATATTAACGTATAAATTATTTATTTTCTGTGTTAATTTGATATTTATTTAATATTGACATGTTAATTTTACAATGTTATAATTTATTTAACTATTAATTTTAATTAGTTTGTAATATTTTATTTTATAGAATTAAAATATTTAAAAAAAATTGTCTAATATTGAAAAATGACCATATAGTAAATAAAATATATGGAAAATATTTAAATTACGAAATTTACTACAAATATTAGTGATTTATTGTTAAAATTTTAAGGAAAAAAACACAAGATACACCGCTATTAAACTAGTTTGAAATATTTTTAAAAACATAAATTATGTGAGAAATACACGTCTATTAAATATTTTAAAAAAACACAAGATACATCAAACCGTTACGGTCCGATCCCGGTCCGGTCTACGGTCCAAGATTTTCTTAATTTACGGTCCTCCGGTCCGGTCTGGTCTGGACCGTATGCACCGCCCTAGTTTTACATATCTATATTAAGAAGTTTTTTTTTTTGGTACTTACACTATTTAGTTATGTTTTTAAACTACTTATGTCTTAAAAAAATAAGTCCAAATCTCGTATAAAATTTATAGTGTTATTTTTCAAGTATATTTTAGCAATTTAGGTTATAAATTAATGATCTAAAAATATAAACATGAATTTAGTTAAATTATTTGATGATTGAAATATTGGATGGAAAGTCGATTTAATAGTTTACCTTTTTATGTAGGCGTGCAGTGTTGGCAATTTATATGCATTAAATAAAGTTATTTATGAAGCTAGGCACCGTTACGAGTTTAATTGCATGCATGTGGTGTACACTATACAGTACGTCAGTATATGCCCAATTTTCTATTTAGATCAATGACTTAGCCTAACCACGATAAAGCAATGGCCTAAATACTATAATTATAATGTCTTAGTCAAAATGAAATCACTTGTTCTTGATATGTCTCATTTTAGTATTACTTTTTTGTTAAACATGAAATGGAGTGTTTTTGAACAGAATCTTGATTCTATAAAAATTATACCTAATGCTTAAGAATGGAGTAATGAAAATGATGGAAACACTAATTTCAGTACCTTGGTTGTTACGTATCGGCCGAATATGAGTTCGACGAATAAGAAAGAAACGATACACAAATTTACAACGGTTCATCAAATATTGACACGTTCGCTTAGACCCCGTTCTAAACCTAGTAGTAAAAGTGAAACTGTCCTTCCGAACCGGGAGCAATGACACCCTCAGGTCATAGGCGAGGAAGGCGACTTTGTTCCCTTTGAACCCTTATTGAAACCAAATACCAAAAGTAGTTGGTGATTTGGGTAAATTGATCATCCTCTCGAGATTTTATGTATGTATTTAGGTATAAAAACTACAACTTAAATAGTTCGTAAGTTTTAAACCCTGACTAAAAGACCCCGTTTATTACGGATCTCTTAATTTTTTTAAAAGGTATAATTATATCTTAATTATAATACTCAAAACTTTATACCCGAATTTGAATTCTTGAATTTCAATTCCCAAAACATGATATTTAAATTACTATACTTAAATTCATAACCAAAACATATACCCGAAATTATTACATAGAAAATATCCAAAATCTAATACCCACTACTTTGTACTCAAAACAATACATGAACTACTTTGTCTACCTATATAACAAAAAACTCTTTTCATCCGGTTTTGCCAATTGATTTGAATGATCTCGAAACCAAATTCTAATTCCATAAAACTAGTATCAAACAAGCACCTATCTACATTAGATTCACTTATTATAAAAACAATCAACGTATTTTCATTAGATCAATACATACAAGTTCTTCGGTAGAGGAAGGATGAATTTTCGTTTATCATTCTCCTAGTGTTATCTTGAACGGATTCTAATACATTATCTGATTAACTAGTTAATCTCACCTACTAATACCATATACTAAGGGCCTGATTAGTATCGGACGGAGTTTTTTTTTAGATTGTGGTAGGTGAAGATTATTGAAGATTATTTTAAAAATCTTATCCGCACAATAGTGTTCTTAGGAGATTATTTCTTAAATATAACCTCTAAATATAATACAATCTCTAATATTTTCTAATACCAAATAACTTCTAAACATAATTTCAAATAATCCACACCTAAATAATATTAACTAAACTCCTATCATTTATTATCAAACAAATCTTAAATTAAACCCGTTATATAATCTATATACATATATTAAAGCAGAAGCGTTTACTTCAACGTGGTTCATCCTAACAAAAAAATATGCCACATGTCATTTTCTTAGAATTTTTTTTTTAAATAATATATATAGTTACCATATTTTAATTATCCTATTATAAAACTTATATTTATCTACTTACCAACATATATGTATATATACTATTAGTGTTAAAATATATATCTATATACTAATAATAAAGTAGAATAAAGTATAAGCCTTTAATGCCATATGTTTTTTTTTTCGTTCTTTTTGTCAATGCAATTTAAAACGCACTCTCATTTTAAAAAATTAATTAAAAAATTATATAAACTATCTATCTATATATATATATATATAATATACTAATATTAAAAAAAAACCTAATTTACATAAACCATGGTTCCATATATTTTTATATAACGGGTCGTTTTAACGTTCAGTTTCATTTTAAGACATTTTTTTATCAAGAATATGTAAACTATCATTTATTTAAAAATATCCCTTTCTATTTTTATTATTTTTTACTCTCCCTTATAATATTAACTTCCAAATCACTTTAATTAATAAATAGATTTGTTTTACAATTTATTAAAGATAATCCCGCACACTGTGCGGGTATTACTGTGCGAGTATTAGACTAGTTTATATATACACCTGAGTCTAACTTATCTAATCAATTATCTCTCTTTTTCTCTGTGTTTCTCCTTTAAACTATTAACTGCACAGTGCTTATCTCTGTATATTTCCTATATTTGAATAAATTCAGGAATGAAAAATGGTACGTTATAGAATTTTTTTAAAAAAAATGTTTCTTAAGATTGAAGATTTAATAAAATATGGGCGAAACAGTGTGAACAAAGTTAATTACTGGCTATATATTGGTGCTAACTGGTCAGCCTTGAAAATACAGTTGAACAACTTTTACCTAACAACATAAATATATTTTTGTGTGTATTATAAAAATTGATAGTATGATCGGGGTACGTATGGGCTCAATAATTTCACTATTTTATTTTTCCAAATTTACCTAAGTTGTGAATTTGATCGAGTGCTTGTACTTACTTACGAGTTACGCCTCGTTAAATATAAGTAAAAGTAGGATTGTTCATCGGTTCAGAATCGGACTGGATGTAGATCAAACTTATTGTTGGACCAGTTTTTTTATATTATTTTTGAGCTTTTTGAACACAAAAATAAGCCCTCTAAAAATTGGGTAGTTGGTTCGAATCAGGACTGAACTTGAATATTCGGTCCAAATCTGGTATAGTAATTGGTATTCAGGACTTCGGAAAAATAACATCTTAGCTGGTATAATCTGAATGATTGAACACGTGTTATTAGATGGATCCAAACAAGTACTTTTGTCTACGGTCCGCATTTGTTAGGGTTGTTCAATTTTCGTTCTAGACCGAGTTTTTGGATAGGATAAGGAGGAATATAATAACTCCCGGTTTGGTTACACCTCTATAAACAAAACGGAATGAAAATAAATATTGTTCATGAAAAATTTTGCAACAATTTCTAGGGGTTTAAAGTAGTTAAAGTGAAATTTGATTAATTTTAATATATATTATTAAATAAAATGAAAAAAAAACCCCATGTTTTTCATTAAAAATTAAAAAACAAATCTCTTTTAAATTAATTTTATAAATAAAGTATGATATCTAACTTGCCTAAATTCATTTTCATTTACAAACCTTCAATCTAACTTCTTACCTTGATTTTTGGATAGGGTTGTTATGGTCAATGACATTGATGATTTGAGTTCTCGACCTTATGCTTTGATATATGTCATGTTTTTTTCAGCGATAATAGACTTGTTTTGAGTGATGAGATAATTGACTTTTACCAATTACGTGCTATCTATACAATGTTAGGTAACATTATAATGATGTTATTTAATATATTTGGGTTTCTTATACACTTTAAATATATATATATATATATATATATTTGAAATAATTTGTTCAAATAGATTATTTTCTATTTACATTATGTTTGAGTACCTATTCAATTTTTACCACTTCATTAAATTGAAGTTGAACGGAAAGTTATATGATTAAGAGTTTATTTACTAAACATATTTATATCATGAGCCTAATTATTAGAGAGAAATATCAAAAATATTTATTTATCTAATTGGACCATATAGTTCTTCCATCGTCTTATCATTGATATGTTAACATATGGGGATCATAGATATATTATGTTTAAACAAATTAAGTTATTGTATATGAACTTGTTATATCAAGTTAGTATGAATTCAATCTTATTTTTCTCTTATAATCTCCATACATAGTGTTATAATAACATCAATACATTTATGATATTTTCCACCACCACCATCTTTCATAAATTTTTATCGACTTTAAAAACGTGCTTATCTTCAATTTATTTTGTCAGTAAACGAGTTTATCTAAATTTTTTCAAGCAAAACTTGATCCGAACTCGAGTATCTCGACTCATGTAACAAATTTACTATAGATTGACTGGTTTGAGGTTGTTTTTCAAGCCAATCTTGATATGTTCGTATTTGGCTCGTCAAGGACCAACTCGGACTTAAAAATATGTTCATACTCAACTTGTTTACTCAAATGAGCAACTCCAAACCAAACCCGAGCCGAATTCGATTAACAAGTGACCAACCACATTTAGTATCCTTTCCATTCACACACAACCCTAATATAATTGTTAAATTATTTTTAATAAAAATATTAAATTTAGCTAGCAATCTAATAACAAAAATAGTTTAAAGAGGATTCCCTAGGATCTAAATCCAGCTATGAGATTGAATTTGGCAAATATTGGGTGACATGATTCTTCATACACCTACCAATGTTGAAAGAAGAAGTATCATGCAATCAAATTAAACAAGTGACCAACCACAATGTTGTACAAACTAACTGCATTTTTCAAGGAACAAAATATGAAGGTGGCACGAAAACTATTAATAGCAATTAAGAGATGGTTGATTGATTGATTGATTAATTAGATAATAATCAAATTCATTTAATAATGTATTGATCTAGAGGCTTCTAGTTGGATGTGAAGTAAATAAGCTAGCTTTGTGGTAGTAGTTCTTGTTTGTGGGCTTCTTCAAGATTAGTTTCAATAAGTAAGCTTTCTTATTGTAGTTTATTAGCTAGTAAAGATTGTAGATATTTTTTTGGAAATGATTGTAAAGATTTATCTAGGGATGAGCATAGTCCAAAACCGAACCGAACCCAACCGACAAAACTGACCCGAAAACCGAATTTCGGAAATGCATGGACCGAAAACCGAACCTATACAATTAAGTTCTATTTCGGTTTGGACCGAAAAAATTGAATTATGGGAACCGAAAACCGAACCGATTATATCGGTTTCGGTTCGGTTAGGTTTTGGACCGAAATGAACCTAGAAATAAAACTAACAAATCTCGATAAAATAACAATAAAATAAATTTTTTTAATTATATAACAATTTTAGTATAAGGAGTTAAAACCTAGAAAAATAACAATCCTAATTAAACATCAAGTACTAGTTAAAATTTGCAACAACTTATGAAAATTTTAATTATATAACAATTAAGTTTCGGTTTTTAATCGGTTTTGTCGGTTTTGGACCGAAACCGAAATTCTAAAAAACATGGACCGAGGACTGAAGACCGAACCTAAACTTTCAGTTTAGGTTCGGTCCGAACTGAAATTGTCGGTTCGGTTCGGTTCAGGTAAACTGAACTTGCTCAGCCCTAGATTTATCCCACAAGAGTAAAGAGGATAAGTCATATTTAATAACTCATTGACTTCATGGTAATTGCTAGTTTTCGAAAATTGTTAAAGACACGAACAATGAATTACCGTAAGTATTTACAATAACGCGAGTGCAATCAACTTGAGGGAAGTCGCAATGCGTCAAAATCGCCGAATTTCAATGATATTTCCTTTTTACTCTTGATAATTTTGATATTAGGGTGTGTTATACGAGCTTAAGGAATCGAGCCTTAGCATGCTCAAACTCGAGTCGTATATAAATGAGTCGAATCAAAGCTGAGCTTTTGATAAGCCGAGTCCGAGCAACTCAACTAAAATAATGTTATATAATGTTGTCTTAAGCGAAGGAGCCGAATTCTACCCCAACGGGCCGAACATTGATACGTTCAAGCTCGACTTGTTTATAAACAAGCCGAGCACAAACCAAACTTGTGCCTTTACCTTTTTCTTTTGCAATATATATAGCAAGAGTTTTACTCTCGTTTTCACGTATAAGTTGGATAAGATAATTTAATAAATATATATCTTGTATAATCGAATATTAATATTAATAAAAAATATATATTATCGAAATAATGTGAAAAATATAACTTCAAAGGACCACCTACACCGAAAGGCTACTAATAAAACTTGTGTTATTTTCTCATATTCTTAATTTTTCGGTCTTTTATTCCACGCTGAGCTTTCCAACCGATTTATATACTAACTACAAGATCGGCATATAATATAATTTATAGATTCTATCTATTTTTGTATTTTTCAAAATTAATATACACCCTAAAATAATAACGTGTGAGGCCACGATCAACTTCAACTTAATATTATGCATTAATTCCAATAAACACATTAAAAGTATTATATATATTATATGTATAATATATGTGTATCCAAATGATCGGTGCTCTTAATTAATACCAAAACCATCCAACTGCATGTGTGTTTCGATGGTGATCATCTCGTGCACTCCAACCAATTTGAATTGATTGGAAACTATAATTTGTAGCATCTATAAATGCTCTTACTTACGCTCCACAAACTATATTTTTATTAGTATTTATTTTTAAATGTGTATCTATAAGATATGTATATATTAATAGATATATTCATATTATTACCTATTTAAATCCTATAATTTATTATAAACGAGTCAAGTCAGAGCTGAGCTTTTGTTAAGCCGAGCCTGAGCAACTCGTCTAAAATAATGTTATATATGTGTATCCAAATGATTTGGTATATGAATATTACTTTTACTAAATCATTTTATTATGATTAACTATTGATTATTGAGTTTTTTTTTTGAAGAGGTACGTAGGTCACCCGATTCGATTGACAAGGCCCATTGCAATATTAAATTTTTCGTACATTCTGCCAGGAGGATTCGAACTCGAATCTCCAGATTAACCACTTAAGGAGTCTAGCACCACATCCCACTAGACCATCTGAGTATTGGTATTGATTATTGAGTTAATGACCCGATCAACATACTTTGGACGGTTTTTCTCATCTCAAATAGTTGGGCCAAACCCATTCAGAAAAATAAGTGGGCCTAGACTAGCCCATTACACTTGCTAAATCTAGTTAGGTTGGACTAAGCCCATTTATAAAAATAAATGGGCCTAGACTAACCCATTACACTTGCTAAATTTAGTTGCGCTGGACCAAGCCCATTTAGAATAATCATTGGGCCTAGACAAGCCCATTACACATGCTGAGTCTAGTTGGGTTGGACCAAGCCCATTATTTTCATGTTTTTTCGCATGCGGGCTTTGGTCAATAGTTATACTCTAGCCTTTTTTGTGTGTTTTATTTAAAAAAATAATAATTATATTTTATGTAAGGTATAATATAATTATGAGGTATTAAGGTGTAGTTTCTATAGATTGAAGCAACTAATTAACTTATTTAAATTAATAATTGGAATTAATTTTTAATTGTATAGTTGGGACATTCTTATTTGGATTAAAAAATTAAAAATTGAAGCGGTTCACAAACTTAATGAAAATAGAATATGATGTATTTACCGACATTTTTTTTATTTATAGTAATAATTGGAATTAATTTTAAAAATCACGATTTACTGTCTTGTTGCTTGTTCATTTTACAATTAAACCTTAACCCTTAAGTACATCCATAAATTTCAAATGTAAGCTCGAGTAATGAATATGTACGAAGCTCTTCTAAATCTATTCAAAATTTGCATATTCAACATCACGATATGAAGATGAGTGCGATATTGTTTTTTCTTTTCCCTTTTAATGACTAATAATATAACATCAGGTTTAAACACAGAAATTTAGTTAGTTGACTCAAGAATAATCCCAAACGGGCATAAATTTATTTGCATTATAATAATATAATTATTTCAAAGTTTCTTAAATCAATAACTTAACTCTCCATTAGACAAAAGAGCTTCTTAAACTTTTCAGTAGCCCATGCAGGCAAACAAATACAAACCAAAATCCTAGCATCCGTATCCGAATCCGTATCCGCTTTACCTTCAGGAACGCACACACAAACCTGTGGAGTAGGAGTCAAGTCTATAGGACCAGCATAAACCGGTTCCCCTGTTCCAAAATCCGCTAATTCGTACATGGAGAATCTTGTCCATTGAGTAATTGACAATTTTCCGCCAAACTCGAGTATTTTCGGCCTCTTGAGCTGAACATAGTCTACCGTTGATCTCAAGTATTCTTCCGAAACACCCCGTCTTGATCGGTTAACCAAGCTTGCGGTACAAGACAAAGGCCGGTTTATAAGATCATCCACCGTGCTCGTCACGCAAGCAACACATATTGCATTGCCATAAAACCCGTCTTTTAAAGGCGGGTTTTGGAGCATTTTTCGCGTATTGACGGGAAATGTTAAGCGTAATTCGTACTCTAATGGCTTAACTTCAAGAGCTTTTACCCAAGATCGCCAAACATGTGCAGCAAGAGAATCAAATCCACTAGGAATAATACCATCTTGTTGATAAGCTAAGGATTTAAGTTTGGATTGAAATTCCTTTGTAATACGGTAACACAATTGAACAGGCTTGTCTTTCCAAAGGGATGAGGTAAGAGTAGAGGTGTCCTCAATGCTCATGAACTCGATGTGTGGATAGCTAATGTACGGAGGATCACGAGGAAGGAAGAATTCTCGGTCCCAACACGGCTTTGGTGACGCGACTAGACAGCCTGATTTTGCCGTGGCAGCCCAAGCGCCGAGGAATTGCATAGCGCCTAGGCCGTCACATAGACAATGACAAAGGCGAATGCCGAGACTAAAGCCTCCACAACTAAAGTATGTTAATTGAGCTATTACTAATGGCATGTCAATAACTTTGTAAGGCTCTTCATTGAGGAAATGATAGATCAAAGGGAACCAACCCGGGTTTGGAACCGATAAGTCTCCGAGATCAGCTAAGGACACAGTGGATTCAGCCTCGGCTAAGAGTACACCTTGATTAGGACCGAAAAACACTTCTAGTTTTCCGTCTACGGTCTCTCGAACCCGCCCTGAGAACGGATAATACGGGACTAAAACGCGAGAAAGAGCGTTACGAAGTGTTTCCGGAAACTGTTTTCGAGAATCGGCTGTGTCGTTTGACGGGTAAAAGTATACCGTTGGCGTGAAAACTCGGGCTCCGATCATATCATCGAGATTCGAAAGGTAGAGAGTATCGCCTATCCGAGCAGGGATTTCGCCTGCTGGCGTAACGTTATGTACATGTTTAATGGCTATAGGGATCGAGAGTTTCGGAAAAACGAGATCTTCAACTAATGAAGCCATGAGGAAGTATAGCTGCAGCCTGCAGGTGATGGAAAATGATGGGTTATATAGATGCAAGACTATCTTAGTCTATTGTCACGCCAAATGCATATTTGCTGTATACCTTAAACAACTCCCAATCTTTGCAAGAAGTTGAATATAATACTGCAGAACTGAAAATCTTGAATTCTCCTTACCTGACAATTCTGCATTCTCTTTGTATGAGATTCATATAGACATATAGTGAGCATGACATACCTGAACAATTTGGGATACTTTATTGTCATCATTACAAGATGCTTCCAACGAAGATTATGTGCCATGCTGAACAAAAAACCCATTTCCTCATCCTTTAGTTATTTGAAATGAAGAATTTTGACATAATTCAGCAAACTTCGTAATTGTTGGATTTATTACTAAATCTCAATATAACATTGTATGATATGAACTGATCCCTCGATTACAACTTTCTTACTCCATTTCTCCAAAATCTTGAACAAGAAGAACTAAGAGTCATAGAAACAGCAAAAGAATGATATACTAGGGAAGAACAGCATCTTATGTTAGTCAACATATTTTCAATGTTATTTTATGCCACAAAAAATAAGAAAAACATAAGAAATACAACCAATACAAAGAATATCTTGATCATCAGCCATCTGTTTGATGATATACTATTCAGGTACCTAGCAAGCTGGTTCTGTGCTCCTTCGACGTTTGCAAGAGTATCATCCATATTCTCGTCGATCCTGATAAGAACCGGCAAATCATTATCAAGAATGTATGTTTGGATCTGTAATAAATGATTTACCAAACAAGTTTTATGACCTATAATACATTTATGCATACATACTAGATATTACGTTTTACATCTAATACTGCATAATTGCATGATCTATCTTGAAAAAGATGTATTCAGGCAATATAAAAATCAGTTCAAGTGCGAGTTAATGTTAGTGACCAATATATTGGCAGTAGTTGATATACTATTTCCTCTATCAAAGAAGAAGAAAAAAAAGGACAAACCTGATTGCAAGCTCTCCTTGCTGTGAAACCATGGTTGCCAACTGTGTGAAAATATTGCCAAGTTCGTGAATGGTTGACTCCACATTCTGAAGAGCTTCAGCTCTGCTCTGCATGTAACTGTCCTGAAGTGGAACCAATTGCTGCTGCTGTTGTGACTGTTGTTGCAACAATGGCTGAGACTCGACCTCACCTTGTTTCCTGGAATAGCAAACCAAACTTACATTATTATGAAGCCTTGGGACAACTGACCTTCTTAGCAATCTATTATCCTGTTATGATTATGATGTAAGATATATAACGTGGGCTGGGAACCAGAACGGAAATAACAAACACCGAGAGTTTAGGTGTAATAAGGAACACATTCTGAGAGTTGAGACAACACCATCCTAATCAAAAGCTGCAAAACCACATGTTTATTGTTCATAATTGAGAAAAAAGTGATAAATGAAGGACCAGATTTGAAACTTGAAGAAGGCCAAAAGAGAAAAATGATATAAGAATAGCCATTTTGAAAAAAAGAGCAAATTCATATTCATCTCTGTGTCACTTCGTATATATTAACCGAGTGGAAAGTGGAAACTCACAGAAAACATTTATTGCCAGCAGAAGAGCGAAGAGGAGAATGATAGACGCTAGAGAGCATTAAGCCAGAGAGAAGAAACACGAGGAAGAGACAGAATGTAATGCAAGCTAACCACGAGGAAGGATCCGAGATTATGGACAAGCCCTCAGTTATGTATTAGGTATGGACACGCTCTCTCTATCCACTCAGATACTTCCTCTTTGTTAGTTTGTATTACATTCCATCTCCACCAAGCTTTGATAGAATATAATTTGACGTTAGAAACCATATTCTGTACATACAAAATTTGTAATACTTCCTAAAACGTAATTACCTATGTATATAATTATCATTAATCAAGCACGGTTATTAGTATATTTACTCCTTTTTTGTATTAGTTTAACTCATTAATTGTCGAATATGCATGGGGTTATCATTTCTTCCATGGGTCCTTGTCTTCTTATGGTTGCTTACACTAGCTACACATATTTGTATATAAAATCACATGTCGTTTCATTGATCACTCTCTTCAAGCAATGTTGTTCTGCTTGATGCAGCGCAACAACAAATCGTACTTGCTCCGTAAGTAATTTGGCTTCATTCCTTTTTATGATATGTATGATACAGAAGATATAGTTGATCTTATTTCAAGTTTTCAACAAAAGAGGACAACATAACTTTCTCCATGTCTTTCATCAAAATAGCGCCAAGCAGACCTTCTACATCCTGAAACACTTCTAAAGGAATGAAGCCAATTTCTTATGGTGTAGATTGTAGAGGACAATTTGTTCTTGCTGTGTATCAAGTAGAACCAACATTGATTCAAGAAAATGCCTCATTTAGTTTTTGAGATCAAGTCTTACGAAAAACAGTTTGCTGGTTACAAGGAAGTGAAAACCTAATCATGAACCAAAATCATAGAGGGGAGATACACGAATATCAATCACTAATGAAGCAGTCAGTAGAGTGGATTCATTATTAGATTTAATATTTTGGCAGATAAAAGAACAGTTGTACTGGGAAAGTGAGAACTAGAATTAAATAATGCATAAACACACAAATATGCATAGCTACTGTAAGAAACCCTTAAATAAATAGGTACATATTAACACTAGCTGGCTTGATTCTTCTCACAGAGGGAGTTTAGTGCCTCAGTGGGAAAGTATAGTACAGAGGCAAATATGCACGGCGTTAAACCAGTGGGAGTACGGTGGCTTATATATATATAGGTAGAGAGAAATAGGTAAAATAATTAACCACTTAAACAGGAAATTAATAGTTTATTAAGAAGTATGGCATGGGTGTTAAATATCACAGAACCACACCACAAGAACTTAGCTGTTCACTATTAAAGATTAAACTAGAAACTTCACTTTTCATTCAGTGGAAACTATAAATGAAAAGGATTTACTAACTTCACAAATTGTGTCAATGCTATATATCTAGATAGAGAAAATGTTAAATTACTTCCGCCGGTAAAGAGGTAAAATTAAAAAACATGCACATATTCACAGAAATAGCCAAAGTGGAAAACAAGTCGTCTACAACACATACCTAGGAAATAGTGAAGAAGAATTTGATGATCCATTAGCCCATGGAGGAGGTACTGTAGCAGTATCATTTGTGGCTGATCTGGTGGCCAAAGGACGCTGACGAACAAACGGATTTGCTGGTTCTTTCGATGCAGAGGAAGAAAACAACTGTCGTCTGTTCTCATGAGTCTTCAAATTCTGCATTAACAAGCCAAAATGAACATATTAGCTTAATAACACTCCAATGCAACAGATTGATGATCAAACCAGTGAACACTTGAACTATACCTCTGTGCGCATAGTAAGTACTTCCTTGAACTCCTTTGTTGCTGTCATCAACCGGTTTTTAAGGTTATCTACAACTGTTGTTGAATGTGTAGTTGAATCACTTGACTTGTTTCCAGTTTCATCTTGGGAGTTACAAAGAAGCTGCAGATCTACAACAGCTGAATTTAGTGCAGTAATGTCCTGCTTGATGACTGCAGTCAGCTCCTGAATTTCAACAGTTGGGTCGTCGAAAACGGATGTCCTCTTTGCCACTGCCAGGTTGAAAGAGATTGGTTCAAGGATAGCATCGAATTAATGAAAATGCTTTTCTTATACGTAAAATAAGCTGAAGATGTAGATGTAAACCAGATGTCATTACAATTTACATCATATCACATTGGACACACGGTGTAAATCGGTAAATTGAGCATACAAAGGACAGTCTATCCATCACCTTGAAAGCCAACACAAGTTATGAGAATCATGACAGTATTTGAAGTTAGAAAACCAAGCTAGCAAGTACTATGAACACTAATATTGCTAAAATGTGGTTACTGATGCGCACCAACTCTTATAATTTTAAAGAAGTTAAAACATACAAAATTAACAGGAAGCTTTGAAGCCCATTCTTCAAAGTTCATTCACAATTTCACTATTGGACACAAGTCACAAACAACACAAATTCGACACATTGAGTATACAAAGGATAGTCTACCCATCAACCTCAAAGCCGACACTATGGGAGCCGTGACAATAGATAAGATACTGAAAACTAAGGCCAGCAAATACTATAAAAAATGATAGAGATAAAAAAAAAACGTTGTTGCTGATGAGCACCAATTCTTAGCAGCATAAACAGTAAAAACAAGCAAAATCAAGAGGAAAATTTGAAGTTCAAGATTCCAAATCCATATCCACAACTCACTCCGAATCCAATTCAAAGCAAAACTACCAAATCCTACACTACAAAGACAATTTCTACAAGAAACTTACACTTGGCAAGCTTAGCCAGCTTCTGAGAGGTCTGGTGAATTCCAAAACCGATTTTCGAAGCTCGTTTGTTGAATTCTGATTGAATCGAGACGGCGGATCTTGATCCATCTAATGGAGATCTACTGCTACTCGGCGCATTCGGAACATTTGAGATCTTCTTCTTAAGCGTATCAGCAATACCTTGAAACTCTGGGGTCCGATCGCGATACGATGATTGCGCAGGCCTCATTAGCAAAACTGTGAGATCAACTCTTTAAAATCCTGGAACAGCCGAAATTGCAGTAGGTATGCTGCAAAGCAATCGAGGAAAACCTTGAATAATCTTTCTCCCTAATTTCAGATCTAGACTCTCTTTTTGTCACGATAAAAAACAACACAGAAGCCCTAGATCTATCTTTACGAAAGGATTTTGATCTGTGTAGAAGAAATGGACCAAATGGTTCACTGTTATTACTATCTTTCGGATAAATTATACCAAATCGCCATTAATTTAGGAAGTTTTATGAGAAAACACCAATAAAATAGAAAGTTTTATGAAAAAGCACCAATAATATCTTCAAGATACTAACAACTAATATTGCGTATATAAAATCACAATACTGAAATGCCTACTACCGAATAATAATGAAATAACAAACTTTATAACAATTAATAAAAAAAATTAAAATTAAAAAAAAATCACAAACTTACTTGAGAAACAAACTCCTCGAGATCACCATATTATAATTGTCGACTAGAAGCGTGATTTCGTCCTCACTTTCTGTCATCTTCATTCTTCACTAGGCATTAATCGGTAGAGCTGAGCAAAAATATCTGATCTGACTAATCCGAATATATCCAATTAGAAAAAATCCGAATCCAAAATATCCAACAAATGGTGATCCGAGTCCGATTCGATCCGAGCATTTTTTTTCGGATCATCGGATCGGATACGAATCGAGGTTTAGAGGAAAAAGTCCGATGAGATATATCTCGCCAGTCTAAGAATAAATACTCGGATCAGAGATCTAGATCGGATATCCGATCTGGAAAAACTGCCGGATATCGTGGTGCTCTCGGATCGGACTTTTATAAGATTGTTGGATCAAATATATCCGGCTAGTCTAATGAAAATGTTTTTGGCTGTATTTATAACCACCGGATATAATTCAACGGATATAAGTATAGTTGTTGGACAACGTTCGAAACCAACAACTATATCTTCAAGTTAAACGCAGTCGGTCAGCGTTGTGGTTGAACCTTCAACTTCAACGCAATTGACTTGCGCTGAGTTTGAACAACTTCAACGTCATTGGTCTGCGTTGAAACTGTGCAAATGGTATTTTTTTTCGCCGTACACATAGGATTACTAAAACAAAGTCATCTTTATACCATATAAAGAAGGCAAAAACAACTCTAATAACCTTTTTTTTTTTAACTCTATAACCTCGTGAGTTGAGGTTCTCCATTCCCCATCATCATCATCATCTAATGGAGCTTCTTTTTAAATTTTAATTTTTATAATCTCCTTTTTCGGTTTACTTCCACAATCGAAATTATCTGTTTAAATTTAGCTAACAACCATAGTAAGAAAAAGTACTAAACTAAAAAAGGCGAAATCTCAATCCATGCTCCCAAATTTTTGAGAGGAAAAAGTGTTCCAAACTGAAATAAATACAAAAACATCATCAGAACTTATAGATTTAACTACAACAATTTTATCTTTGCAAACAAGTTAAATGTATCCCTAATTTAGCAAAAACCGGACCTAACACTAATATTGGTTTGACTTATGTATACGCAGGTCTCAAGAGATGTGGAGAAAGTTGTAGTGGTTAAAGTACTTAATCTTACATAAACACGAAAAATTTTCTCATGATGAAGATATGATTATACGTAGCCGTTATGTAACGATAATAATGTTTTACCTTTTTAAAAAATTTTATGCAAGTTTTAGTGATTATTTCAAGAGAACACAAAAATAAAACCCAATGACACTATCTATTATTCGCTTCCAATGGTATCAGTGTTCGTTACGTAAATTTGGCGTCATGTTCATTTATGGAAGGGTCAATCGCGATATCTTTGAAAAGGTAGTAATCAGATCCATACAACTACCATCGAAATGGAAAATAAATTCTTTATCTCAAGAAGAGGGGTCGATACTCTTTAAAACAAATCTCACCGGTAAGTCAGGCTTCAACATGTTGTAATTAAAGACGGTGTAAGATAGAAACTATGTGTTAAAGTCTGGTTTTTTTAATGTGTTCGATATAAAATATGTGTCAAGTCTTGATGATAAGTTTTTTTATTAATTTAAATAATGATGATTATAATAACTATATTTTTAGTCACTTTTTCCTTAACAAGTAAACATTTACTATAAGATCGGCCTCATTAATGATTTGGATAACATATGAAGGGGTCCTAGGGTCAAAAGTGAGAAGAACTCACGACCCTTGGATCAAGTTAAAGTGATCAGACTAAAGTGATTCGGCTTAACTCATTCCGGATACCATATTTTAGAATCCAAATCAGAATGATATTCGCGGATAATTATCCGATCCGACAAAAAGTGCCGGATATTCGGACATATTTGAATAGGAATTTTCCTAAAAATTGTGTTTGGATATTCGAATTGATCCAGTATCCACCCCTAGCGGGAAAATATATGAAACAATGAGGGCCAAATCAAGACGGATTGTTGATGTTGTCCGAATATTTTGGACACATTGTTTGTTTTAGCCCGGCTCAAATACGGATTTCTATGAATCTAAAAAAATGTACATATATACCATGTATAGGGTCGTACAAAATATGAAACCCGACCGATATCACTTTGATCCGGTTCTTAACTTACAAAACCTCTTCTTCTTTTTTCCCCATTTCTAGTCCGATCCAAAACCGAAATTTATGGGTCCATACTACTATGAACACGGCCAAAACGGGTACCCAGTCAATAAACCCTAGTTAATCCATCGACCCTTAGCCTCCATGCCACTATACATATATCTATGGGAAAGAACAAGAACAAAGACAAACGTACATATATACCTTAAATTCCATCTTAATCTAACATAGGATCATCTTGCCAACAAAGAAGCATAATTACGCACCGTCGAGCAATATAAAGCCGAGCCCTTTGTTGTTTCACCGTCGTTTGAATCTTCTTCCGGCGACTGTTCTTCCGACGAGCTGATTTCTCTTGTTTTGATGATGTGAAGAAGAACAAATACTTCATGGTATTGTATGATTTCCTAGTGTTGGATAGCCCAAAATTGGCTTTCATTCTTTCTATAAATACTAAACTTAGCTACAAGATAATTTGACCATTTGAACAATTAATGATTAATTTTAGGTTGATTATATTATATGTTAATTAAAACGAGATATGTAAAAGTGGAGAAGATATATTAATTTTGTCAAACAATTTAAAAATTGAAATTAAGTGGTAGTAGGTGTATAACGACCTCATTATTCGATAATATATGGAGTCCAATTCATAACCCAACTGGCTGATTGATACACCCAAAAGACCAACCGAAACGACGACGTGTAGGGTAGCAATCACTCTATGTATAGTCTCTTTCTTTGTCCGATCCACGTAGCTTCATTATTTTAATGTCTTTGGTAGCTACTCTAAACAAATTTGGTTTTGTTAGGGATTTCAAATATAGTTTTTGTTACATTAGATAATTAGGCCAAGGCTTTTTTCGGGTATATTGTCGATAATTAGTGGACCGTTGGATCAAGAAGATCAAATACATTGTCGATGTGTTATGTAATTTTAAAATTGAAGAGAGCGAGAGGAAGATGTTTGAGAGGTGACGATGGGTTATGTAACTCATGTGTGTATCTTTTAGAGTTGCACTAAACTAAATAGCACGTGGCAAGACATTTCAAACGAATGTAGGAGCCATAACGAGGAAGAAACACGTATTACATTTTCTAAATGTTGATTTACGATAATTGTCATGGGACAAAGGATAAATCAAATAAATTGATTTTAATAATGAGCTTTTCTTGAGCTCAAAAAGGTAACCGAGGGACAGTGTGTTATACTTGGGGTGTGTTCGGTAGAAGTTGTTTATGAGACTTGTGAATTTTATCGGGATGTAATTTACGAGATGAGTACGAAAATAAATTTCAACTCATTTTAATATTATAAAATAAAAAATGAGCAATTTACACAAACTTGGTTGGAGTCACGTAATAAATTGAGCCCCACATCTTTCCGAATGGTAAAACTAACTCTTTGAACGGTAAAGTCACACCATTTGGAGCCATTTTCGTGACTTTTCGTTGTTTGATCCTCTTGAGGAAGCCAATTGCGTCACTTCCTAATTTGCCAAAAGTGGAGAAGGCAAATACCATGAACTTATACCTCTTAGCCGAACAAACCTCTAAGTATTTCCTTTCTTCCTCAAAATTGCCTCCTAGATAGCATTGCCGAGCAAGAACGAATTGTTAGCATTGAAAGTGAAGGGAGAACTCTCACCACATCCACACAAATGTTTCTACCTTTGTCCTAACCCTACACAAGCAGGTCTCCCGGTCTCAACTCACCCATTAACATTACACACACTCCCATATGTGCTTCCTTCTGGACAAACACACCTGCTTTATAGCATATATCACCTAAGACATCATGAACCATATTGTACCTATACTTGATACCAATATCACAACTACAGTGAAGAGCATGATCACCAAAAACGTCCATCTTGTCCAACTCACGACTGGGGTAACAGTTCATGAGTTATAAAATTGAAAACTTAAATATACTTTTAATATTTTATCATAAGTTGTTGTAATATGAGTGGAAAACTAAGTACGTGTCGGCCAATTGATTAGGAAAAAGCGGTATTAATTATACAATTTGACTAAGTAATCAAAAGAATATATGATGATTGATGATTACGTCATGAACCAATGATTAATAATAATTAATTAGTAGTTACGAAATGATATTGCAAGCTTGCATATGATCGAAAGCAAAGACGACCTGAAAACATGCAAATTTTGTTAAGTAGTTGGAGTATGATATGCCAAGTCCTAATACACTTTGCACACGTACTCAGGAAGATAAAGCCGTAAGTAACACCCTGTAATGTGTTTAATTGTACCTTAAATTCAAGGACACTTGGGATTATTTTTATAGCTTTTCTTGATCTTCCTGCTCATTATTGTCGATTCAAAAATGTATGCATTTGCGGGTAGGGCTGTAATATGAGACAAGTTACTCGGGCTCGGCTCGGGTTCGGCTCGTCAAAAGCTCGGCTCGAGCTCGTTCACTTTCTAAACGAGCCAAGCTTGAGCACATTTTAAAGCTCGTATAAATTTTAGGCTCGGCTCGTTTCTAAACGAGTCAAGCTTGAGCATGCCGATGCTCGGCTCATATTACACCCCTATTTGCGAGCTAGGGATAGGGATGTTCAACAGGTCCATATAATGGATTGGATCGGATTTTAAGTACTGGTCCGGTCCGGAGGACCAAAATCATCCGGGATCGTTAGCCTATGTAAATAAATAACGATTTTGATTTGTGTATGATTATTCTCAAATTCTCTCTTTAGGTTGTGTTTGGCAACCCAACCGAAAACACTAGTTAAAAGTGTTCACTAGCGTTATGGGGTTGGTTTTTGTGAAATACGCTTGGTTAGAGTTATAAAGTACTAACGTGTGTTTGTAAAAAATACAAATGTTTATCTGGTTAAACACGTGCAACTCACATGGTTTATTTTCCGGGTCAGCTCATCCTCACATTATCGTTGAAGGGGAACTCGATAGAGCGGTAGAGAGAGGAGTCGACGAAGAAGGCGGCAATCGCCGTCCGTTTGCAGCTTCCCGTTGCCAGCCGCCGCTTCCTCCACCTCTGTAGTAAGGTCCGTTGCCATCTGGTTCGTCATGTCTCCCTTTTATACTAAGGTCCGTCATCTCTCCGTTTAACATCCATAAGATTAAAAAATGAACATACATGATTTAGGACAAACTTAAGTATTCATGGGTGAGATACATTGAATAGTAACCGAGATTCTTTAACACTAAATAGAATTTTAAATTTGGAAAGATAATAAAACCAATTATAATTGAAATATTAATGTTGGTACAAAAAAAAGTTTTTGATGTTGTTTAATGCCTGTATTCAGTCGTTGCAGTCGTGTAACAGTCGTTACATGCATTTTTTTTCTTCATGTAGCGACCGTTACACGACTGTAACATTCGTTACATGACCGGTATATGACCGTAATATATTACAGTCATGTACCGGTCATTACGGTTGATAGCCATTGCTAACGACCATTATCACCTTCGAAACAAGTAATCAACCTCTATAGTGGTGTTTAAAATGAAAAATTCAAACAATCAAACTTAACAAATTGGTAATAAGGTGGGTGGGTGTTTGGGAGAGACTTATTGTCCTTCCGTCATGGAAAGTTCATTTTGTTAGATCGTTTGACTGCGAAAAGTTTCTACTCTATACCGTAAGAAAAATTACGGGATAGATTCTATCTCTATATATTTATAATCAAGACGTGTAGTATAATGAAATTAGTAAAATAACCATTCTGATAACTTTTGAGCTCCATAGCATGCATACATTTATTTGTACAACGGTTAACCTCGTAGGTAAATAGTATGCTTATTTTATTGCAACTAGAAGTACAAGTCAACTAGGCAAATAGTGATCAAAACTTAGATTGGAGTTCTTCAACAATCTTTGGATCGAGTTGAAAGGATTTGGAAAGAACATCAACTTTAATGGGTGGATCAGTCCCGAACAACTTATCAACAAGGGGTCCAGCTCCAGGATTTTGGGAACCGAGTGCCAAAATCGAGACGGCTTTAGTCTTCCCTATGTTGGAGTGGAAGTGAACGAGTCCTTGAGGAAAGACAAACACGTCATTTTGGTTGAGAATCTTGGAGTAGAGCTTGTTAGCACCAGTTACGAACCCTGCATAGAGGGTTCCCTCGAGCACAGTTAGGATCTCCGAGGATCGTGGGTGGACGTGCGGAGGTGATAGACCACCGTTTGGTGCGTATTCAAGTCGAGTCACTGAGATTCCCATTGTGTTTAGCCCGGGGAGATTTGATGCGCCCACTAAGGTTCCCCTCAACCCTAGTTGATCATCGTTGAATACGGTTTCATTTATACCCCTAAAGACGAAGTCATCCGATGTTACTTCACTTGGGTTTTTGCACACGAACCCGTTCACAAATACGGCTTCATTTGTACAATATGGTTGATAGAGTTAATAAAATGTCATACAATATCAAAAAACTTAGCTAGAACGATAGAATAAACTCAATCGATATGTGGCTCTTACTCGTATGGTTGGGATCGTTAGCGGTGACACAAAAGTCTTGGAGCATATTAGGATCGGATGCATATGCAGTGAAGAAAATCATGACAAAGGAGATAGCTACATGAACGAGAAACTCAGCTGCCATTCTCCCTTACCTAAGTATGAGTATTGTTAGAATGCCAAATAATTTTTTTCAATATTTTTCTTGGTGATGATATAAGGGTAGAATTAATGATATTTATAGATCCGCATAGTCGAATTTATCCGATATATTTTTTTTGTTAAATGCATAATTATTAAAAAAATATCAATAAGTGAAATAAAGAAATTGTCTAATAAATGTTCTTGTTTAATATAACTATATTTATTTAGTTAAATTTTATTATATAAAATTTTTAAAAATAAAATTATCTATATTAATAAATGTTCTTATTTTTAATATTTTCATATATTAATTTGGTTAAATTTTATAATAGTTTAAAAGTTATGGTAACATATTATTTATCGATAGGTAAATTAGATTAGTTTTTTAACAAAAAATCTTATTTAATATTGTTATATTTATTTAGTTATTTTTTATTTAATATAAAAGGTTACGATAAAACTAAAATTTAATATTCCGTACCTAGATATATAATTAAAAATATTTAATTTTAATATCTCTTAGTCAAAATTTTA